>JAOEHQ010026675.1:0-13772 GCA_025447715.1 Asclepias incarnata
TATTAGGAGAAATCAAAGGTTAGGTCATGATACTGCAATTTTGGGATACTACGATACCCCTACAAGTAATAAGCCCATATATAAACTCACCTTCTATTTGCTCTTTAATGGAGATTGTACTTTTATAGAGATACAATAGCTTTTTTCTTTTCAATATATATAAAGTATAAGGGAAAATGATCCGTACTTCAGACTTTACCTAAGCTTAAATACTTCCACTTTAAAAAAAGTTACAAATTAAACCTTTAAATTAAATAAACATACATAGCCCCCCTGAATTTTACATAAACCCCCCCAAAATTTAACATAATCCCCCCTGCTTTACCTAAGATAGGTACTGCATGCTTTACATAACCTTTCCCCATATATATATATATATATATATATAATCTCTTGCGCTAGCTCTACTTTTTCTTTGTATGAGAATGCTTTTTTTCCATTCCTTGGTATTGGTCTATTGGATGAGTAGGTTGCATTGCACTTTGAGGCCAGGTCGTTGGTTTGTTGCCACATCTAGAACTCCAATCTTAAAGCGCAGGCTATATCTTGATAACTTATAGATTAAATGATACAAGTTATTATTAGTTTGCAACTTCAAATATTAGAAGCTCATAATTCTGACCATCTATATGGATACGAGACATGATGCGAGGGGTTTAAGTATGGAAATTGTGATCTCTGCTCCACATCGATAGAACGCAAGAATTGTGAGCTCCTAATAAGTTTTAAGCCCATTATCGGTCAGTTTTCTGTTTTTTTAACAAGTTTTAAATTATGAGCTACTAACAACTTCTAAGTTTTAAGTCAATTTAAAGAGGAAAGCCGTGAAAATTCTAATTCTAATCCTAATTAGTCATACTCTAGGCCTGTACATAGGTACGTAAATACCGTAATAAAGTAAAGCTGTAAAATTTCTCTAAGCACCTTGTGATGTTTTCGGGTGCTGCAAAGAAGTGTGGATGACGTCAGTGTTGTAACAACTTATGAAGGAGAGCATAACCATATAAGCACACGAAGCAGGAGGCAATGTATGCTCTAGCTAGCTAATGATTGTAATTTTGAAGTGAAAGAAGTTTAAACTCCCCAACAACAGTGCCAAGTTTTGATGACGTTTTGTAATTTACTCCAACATTTTGTAACATGATTTTGTTCAGAGTATGTTAATATATGGATTAATGTTGCAATTCTATTTGATGCACCATTGGTTAAGTTTCATTTTATTTCTGTAACTTCTTTTTCATTAAATTATATGTTAAAAAATCAAATTTTATTTAGCTGTGCCCCGTAATACGTGGGTTGATTAGCTAGTTATATATATATATATATATTGCTACCATAGCATAGAGAAAAAAAATAAAAACAACTTTTAATCCTAGCCATTTAAATTCATTAGCCTTTAAATCTTGGCCCTTGAAATTCAAAGTCAACTTTCATACTTAAACATGACAAGTCTTTTATGATATGTAATGTATCTATTTTTAGAACCATAATATTAAAAAACATGCCTTTTAATTATGTATAACTTTTTTTTTAGAACGGCAATATATTAATAAAAAACGCATCAAGCAAATTACTTGATACGAGAAAAAAATACAATTACAATTACAATATCTAGGAATAACGACAAAATGGCAACGAAAACCTAGATACATCTTGGGACTTGAACTGCGAGGCTAGCAAAAAGGATGAAAAAACTCACGCCGATTACGATAAACGAGACATGAGAAAAATCCTCACCAACAGAGGCCGAGCCACCGGTTTTCACTCTGCGGTGTTTTTGATGCTAACCCATATAAGTTCCAAGGAACGAACGAAAAAGCTATAAAAAGATAAGTGGATTTTTGCTCTTCATTTTTCATTTTAAAGATCACATGTTTCACTTAGACTAACTCTTATGGTGTCTCTGGAGATGTGCCTTTAGTTTTCTAAAGTTTTCTAAACTTTTAAATGCATTAAAGTATGTCCATGTTTGTATTGTTTGTGTGTTTATGTCCTTAACTAAGGATGTGTTTGTCATAGGTTATTGAGTCATTAAAAAAAATAATTTGGAATGACACTCATGTAAGGATGTTTGTATGTAAGTAATGGGTGGTGATGTAAAAAATGTAAAGATATGTAAGTATATTTGTATGTTTGGAGGTAAAAATAAAAGATTATAAGGATTTATAAAAATTTTAAAGATTTTTAAATATATGATGTGACAGCTGATTAAGTAATTGTGAGCGCTTAAAGGCGTCCCTAACATTGTAGATGGTCTTATGTAATACGAAGTAATTCGTACAAATCTCAAAATCATATAAAAGAATCAACAGTCTTAAATAAAATACAATCTAATTTAGCATTATTGATGAAGCATGTGTTCATACTTCATACTACACATCTCGAGAGATTCATAGGCTACTGTTAAATGTTTTAAATAAATTCAATTCGTAGTAACTTTTGATTTAAATAGCTAGCATATACTTTTCCTCTTACTTAAAGCTAAAATGTTTAATAGGGAGTCATATATAATTGCACATGAGCACATATAAGTGTACCCACATTGACTTGGCTTTACCATTTATAAAAAGAAACACAAATATGAAATAATTAAAGAACGAACAAAGAAATTGAAATGACCATCAACTTTTTATATGAATAATAAATTGGCCATCATTTTCGTATATGAATTGTATTCTATTATTAGGGCAGAGACTTTGGATCCATTGAAAAAGTAGCCTATTAAAAAAGACACCTCACGTAAAAAAGGTTCTTCCTTGTGGATACATATTTTAATCATATGGATTAGGATACAATTGATTATATATAATAACTTTCCAATGAAAAAATATACATAATGGTACACGAAGAAGAGGTCATTTAATTTATAGGATTTATTATTGTCATGAAATGAACAATTAATTAACTTTTCTTAATTAAAGGATAAATATTTTCTTTCACCTAACAAATGATAATTAATTTTTTTTAATCAACCAAGGGGTATTTCATTTTTCTTTCACATTTTTTTAAACAGATTTTTCATTCAAATTAAGCATACGTGTTTGTATATGTAGATTTTCATTAACCACGAGGCAATTCTCGTATATCAAAAAAATGATGTTGCACTTGAATACATACATATATGTATTCAGTTGTCACGTTATCTTTTAGATACATGTGTATTGCTATGTGGTTAATGAAAGTTTACGAATACATATACGTAGGTTTAATTTGAACGAAAATATGGAAAAAAATCCGTTTTTCGGTAAATAAAAAAGTTGAGTTAATTAACTTTTTAAGTGAATGAAACAATTTTGCTCTTTAATTGACAAAAGTTCAATTAATTATTATTATTTTAGCAACAAATCCTTATTTATTATGATAATTTACATATAATATGTTTGATGAAAATACATGAGACTAAAACTTTATACTACTCCCTTCATTTCATTTCAATTGTTTTAGTTTGATTTTTTGAGTTTTTTCTTTTCAACTTTGACTGTAAATATTTTTGTTTGTGTTATATAATACTTGATAAAAATTATATCAATGAAAAATACATTTAAAACTCAATCTATTCATACATTTTATATCAAATGTTATATAACACAAACAAAAATATTTACAGTCAAAGTTGAAAGGAAAAAAATCTCAAAAAATCAAACTAAGACATTTAAAATGAAACTGAAAGAATAGGTACTGTTAATCTTGAAAACGAAAGCTGAAATTTAAATTTTTTGACAGTGCACCAATTACCCAAATAAAAAACATTATATTTTAGGATTGATCGATATCTAATGTAAGTATATAATCTTTTGAACTTTGTGAATTAATAAAGAAATAATCCATTGACTTAAGTTCCTCTCTCACTTCCTTTCACTCTCTTTGAATAGAACAAAACAGTTGATTTTAGACACCCACAAGTCATCTTCTTAAGCACATAAATCCAACCTCCATTTGATCCTTCACAACTATCTACCCCTTTAATTTCTTCTTCCTTCCAAAATACAAACACGAAAAATTGAAAAAGAAAGATGGGAAGAGCTCCATGCTGTGACAAAGCAAATGTGAAGAAAGGGCCATGGTCACCTGAAGAAGATAAAAAGCTTAAAGAATACATAGAAACCAATGGCACTGGTGGTAACTGGATCGCCCTTCCACAAAAAGCAGGTATATATATTTCAAACTAATTAATTTCACTATTTTACCTCACTTTTAACCATAAAATGTCATTTTGTATGTTGTTTTCAATCACGTACTATATATATATGAGCTAGTGTTTGTTAATTTGTTGATTTCAAAAACTTTTCACAGGACTTAAGAGATGTGGAAAGAGTTGTAGGTTGAGATGGTTGAACTATTTGAGACCTAATATCAAACATGGTGAATTTTCTGATGATGAAGATAAAGTTATCTGTACTCTCTTTGCTAGCATTGGTAGCAGGTAATCCCTCTCTTTCTTTCTCGATCTATAATTGAAACATTTATTTAAGGGTCTGTTTAGTTGTAGAAAACCGAGAGTACGTGTATGTTTATTGGAATTTTTGTTTATGAAAAGTTAGAAAAGTTTTCTGTGACTAAACGCATCCCAATCGTTATTTTATTTTATTTTTATATATGTGGGTGGTTTCAATATGATATGTGTGATGCTAATATAATAAGCTAATTAATGTGCAGGTGGTCAATAATGGCAGCACAATTACCAGGAAGAACAGATAATGATATCAAGAACTACTGGAACACAAAGCTAAAAAAGAAGATGATGAGCAGCTTAATCTCCATGCCTGAATTTAGAAAGCCTTTTCATCATCTTCAATCTTTCAATTCTTCAACAAACTACAGCTACCCATCACTGTCAAGTTTTCACAATAGTACTAACAGCATTAATATTAATAATGCTCCATTATCAGCCTCATCATCACCACCTTCATCATATTTGTATAGTACAAATAATACTTCAAGCTTTCATGATCAAACCCTATCTATCCCATCAAGTCCTACAACAACAACAACAACTGTTCCTACTATTTCTGATCATAATCATTATCCTGTTCTACAATCACAAGATCATGGCTATAATGGTTTGGGTCCCATGGAAAGTTACCATAGTGTAAAAGACAGTTCTACCGGCCTTGTCATGTTTGGAGGTGATCATCAAGCTGCAGCTAGTTGCAGTTCTAATTCTGATGGAAGTTGTCATTATGAGTATGGTAGTACTATTAATGTTGGTCAAATGTATGATCAAAACAACATGGGAAATTTGCAAAGTGATTCTTACAAGGATTTTGGTGCAAGTTATGAGAAAGAAAAAGCTTGTTATGTGGATTCTTCAATGGACTCTAGTCTTGAAGAGATTAAGCAGCTCATCAGTACAAATCTTTGCAGTAGTAACATCATTGACAACAACAATCTTAACTTTTTTGTTGATGAAACCAAAGAAGTAGAAAAGCTTATGTACTACTAGCTAGCTATATATATATATATTGCATCGATCAACTATATATATATATATATATATATATATATATATATGGATGCTCAACATGCTTGGTCATCATCAAGATCATGATGCTGATCATCATCATATATTAATTATCCTTAACATCATGATCGATCTCTGGTACTAGCTGCGCTAGAGAAGATTGGGTTAAGTTTGTGAAAATCATATGGGGATTTCCTCACTTTTAGTTCTTTCTTTTTTTAATATTATTCTTAGGATGTAGAAATGGTAAAAAAAAAATATTGTTCCTTTTGGTAATCAATTTTTTCTATAGTTTTAATTGTCAAGACTATATATATAAAGCCTGCATATTTGTTAATTAACTTGTGATTTAATTAACAGAATGTCTTGCTTTTCATACACCTTTATTTGATCTATGATCAATCGTTTTTTTCTTTTTTCTTTTTTCGATTTTACATATAATAAATTAAACTTTGTCCATTGCCAATTCCAGCCAATAGACTTTTTGAATTTGAGGTATCTTTTAGTTGAGCTGATGTTATATCCTAATTCCAGTCTCTTAAGAAATTGCAAGTGTCTTAAAGCTAATAACATTACTAGCATCCAATAACGACATCTCATCGACATAATTAAGAAACAACTAATTTGGTTCAGTTGACGTTGAGCCGATGCTATTCAATACTTACAGCAGACAAGCATAACTTGGTTTACGTTGACACGGATTGCACTTAGTTCATCGTGTCTTTAAAAAACTACAGTGGAAAAATAAGTTAATTATCATATATTCATATTAAAAGAACATGTGTATTTGTTTAATATTACTTATACATGTGAACTAGCCAATTCAACCTTCATCACTGACTATGATACCCACAAAAAAACAAAAAACTTGACTAGAAAAATGGAATACTTTTAGAAAAATCCAACTTGGGGAACAAAGATTTAGAAAATTGACATAAAGAAAGCCATAATAGCTAGAGATGGAGTCTGAAAACTTCAAGATCATTGTTTGATTAGAATAAAGTATAATAAAGATACATAAATCATGGGTATTTGTGTTCCCATCATCGATAAATATGTAACATCTCAAAATCACATATATTAAGTAATTAAACAAATCATTTTTTAAAGATAAATGCATTGACCTTCTATAGAAATTTGTCTGCTAGCTTCATGGGATATTAGAAAGAAAAAGAAAAAAAAAAAAAAAGATAAGATGGGTTAGTGACAGCTAATTAAAGTTTATTCTAGAGATTAATCCAAAGGTACGTTTTGAAGCTTTCCTGGAAGAAAAAATGCCTTTTAGAAGATGTCTTTTCTTGTTGAGTGTAAAAATGTCAAAAGGGGTTGCACCTAATTAATAAATCAAATTAGGGTTTGTGTGGTATATGTGTTTGTGTTAGACTCATGTGTCAAGATCTTGTCTGTCATACTTGTGGAAACAGGAAAAGTGTTGTTCATATTCAAATTCATATGCTTGTCTGTAAGAATCCTGATTCTTTAATTTGCACATTTGATCCGGCCTACTTATTAACCCCGACAATGTTTTTAGCCTTTGTTTTCCATCCCTTTTTCCTAACTTCTTCCCCCACCATGATTGTCGATGGAATCCTTGGATCATGTGTGCACTAGCACTATGGTTTCTCAGTTTCGTGAAAGTCGGCATTAAAAGTTAAAGTAATAATACATATATACGTTCTGGTTCAAATAAAACAAGTATTAAAATAAAACGAATAAAACGATTTTTTCTCTTAACGGAAAATCGTTGTGAATCATGAAATCTTCGTGCATCAATGTATATATTTTTGTTCTATGAATCTTCATACATTAGTTTTATCATTACCTAATGGTCAAGTTTTTATTCTATATGTTTCACTTTAATAATTATTTTATAATAAACAGCCCCTATATATATATATATGGGAAATGATCCGTAATGCAGATTTGTTTCAAGTTATTATACAATACAATACCTTGAAACATGTTTGATGATGTATGGTTAAAATATGATAGTATACGGATCATCACCCTTTAATTTAGTGTTGGTATACAGTTTGAGCTAGCTTGATACGGGTTAGGAGGGGTGCACCCATAGAAGTCTACAGAGATCCAAAATGCAAGGGGTCAAAGGGGCCACCCCTTTCGAGTGAGCAATTGCCCTTTTCAGGCTTGGAACAGCAAAAATAACAACGAATGGACCCATAAAGAGTGTTACTCATAAGCTGATTTTGTGCTTATATCTGATATGTTATTGTAAAACCTTTAACCATTCCATGACTTTTGAGAGAAGTTATGCAGCTATAACTATAATTACTTTATGACATGCGTATTTTGGATATATCCATATTACAAGAAACACGCATGAAAAATTAGAATTCTAATTCTTGATTTTGCTGTCAAAACAAGAATCTTAAAATAAGTTTTATCCTAATATAAAATTTGTGACACCTGATTGTGTAAGGTAGATTTTTTATCTTCAGAAAATGATTACATGATTCATACTGATATCAAATTCAATTGAACAAAGCTAAATACACAAAATTTCCAACAGATTAATTTTATACAATTTTGGTATAAGGTGATAGAAAATATGTGATACCTACATGGTTAAATTTATGTATTCGAAAAGTGATTACACGATTCGTATTGATATCCAATTCATTTAAACGAAGCTAAATACACAAAATTCCCAACAGATTTTATACAATTTTGGTATAAGGTGATACAAAATTCGTGATACCTATATGGTTAAATTTATGTATTCGAAAAGTGATTACACGATTTGTATTGATATCCAATCTATTGAAACAAACCCGAATACAATTTGGTTCAAAACATATAACAAGCTTAGTCAAGTTCAAAGTTGCAAGGACTTACTTGAATAGTTGGATGTCTATCCAATCAATCAAGTTTGTAGCATTAGTTAGATCCAATGTTTTACTTTTACATATGAACCATGAGAGTAATAAATGCTATATGATAGATATATATTTGTAAGTCCTTTGAAAAAGTAAAGATGTTTAAATTTTGAATAAAGACTTATTATTTAAATAAATAAATAGTGTGATATGTATGTATGTATGTTGACTCATTCTTATTTTGAATGATGTCAAGGTTTTCATGAATTTATGTTGTTGTTTGGTAGTCTACTTTTGGGATTCTCTGACCCCATCCATTTTGTAGTGCAAAACTGCAAATTTCAATTTCTGCAGCTTAGCAGCCCTATCTGTGGCTGCACTGAATAAGACCTCCACAGTTTATAAATCCATCATCACCCAAGACACAACTGTTCTTCCACAACACTCCTTCTTGTGTTTTTTACTGTACGTTTACCCTTTTCTACTTCAATATTTCATGACAAAAGATTAAAAAAAAAAAAAATTACATTTAGAAAAAAAAAAGTTATGCAAATTCGTTTGATCATGGATTTGTCTTCGCGGTTGACCTCATTTCATGTTCATTTTGATCAGACTTATTTTAATTAGCTTAACAATTTCATTAATAGTATATATTGGTTTAATTTATAATTAAGTCTATATTACGTGTAGATAATTTTATCAATTTTGTTTTTGAAATGCAAATAAATCTGGTATACCGGCCTCTTTACCTTAAGATGTTATAAATGTCAACGTCAACTATTTTTTGACTAGCTAGAATAAAAAAAAAAACTACAATGAATATATATAGTTTTCACCACTATTAAAATGTAGAAATAAGCGCTAAAAGCAAAGAAAATAGATGTTTTTATGATAGAACTTTTGAAAGTGGTTGCGTCAACTTGGTACAAAATGGACATCTTTTTGAATCAAAAAAGGTCGACTACTCAACCAATCCCATTTTAGAGTTACCCAATTTTATTGCCCTCTCTAGTATCCATAATTAACCATTTGATATATATATAAACTAAATAACACGAAACATGCTATTAATTCTAATACCCACATGGAGGTGACGCCGTGACGTCGAGGAGCAAACATAGAACATATATAAAAGTTTTTATGTAAAAGATATAGAAGATATATAACATAATGAACTCACCCAAGTTTAAAGTAAGCTGTAAGCAAGCAACGTTAGCAATTTTCAATAATAATAATAATAATAAAACATTGATACAAAAATAATATAATTTTTTCTGCCGTTCAAAATAATAATAATAATAATAATAATCTAATTTTCAAACTCAAATACAACATAATACATGTGTGTAGACGTAGATCTAAAATTTGGTATCATTTTAAAATGCTTGATACGAAAGTATTGGAGTGTCAATGGGGTTGGTGGCTTATTGGTAAGGTCTTTGACCTTTGAATATTCCATCAGGGTTCGAGTTCCACCTTCTATATTTGTAAGGATGGATTACTGGAGGGTTTTTTTGAGATAGTTGTCGTTCTAAAAAAACAAAAGTATGGAGTATTATTCTTAAGAATTCTAATCCAAAAAAAATAATCCTGAATAAATTCGTAGTACCCAAATTGTAATCCAGATCCTCTGATCCAGTATGGCTAATGGCCCAGAAAGCCCACGGCCTGTTTACATCACCTGGACCCCAAAAGCATATAAGCCCATGGCTTACTCATTACTTGCCTTCTTTTCTTATCAAACTTGCAAAAAGTAGTTTGATAAATATTTAATCCGTTAGATTATTTATCTATAATACTATATAAAAATTACATCATATTGTTAAAAAGTTACACATTTTTAATATTAAAAATTACAACTTTACTCTTATCCTAACAAAATCTTAATTAACGCTTACCTTATACATTTAGTCAACTTCCACATTTTAAATATTATTTAATATTTACCTTATATATTTTGTCAAACTTTCATTTTTATAATTATCTTTTAACAACGTGATTAATAATGAGTTCTTACACGACATATTCGAAGCCGTCGCATTGTGCGGGGATCCCTCTAGTTAAGGTGTAAATTATTCCGTAGTATCAAAAATAAAAATAAGAACATGTGACCAAAACTCAAAAGTTACAATATACTCATACGGAGTATTTAATTTGGATAGGAATTATAAGCAAAAATATATATATATATTTATAGAAACATCATATATAAACGAAGCAATGCAGTTTTCTTGCACAAAGCAACATCTTATCAACTACATTTGTGACGAGAAAAAAATTGCAAAAGATATAGATAACAAAACTTAGCCAATGATACTTGAAATTTTAAGTTTAGTGGCTAAATGAATGTGTTACGCTTGAATTAAACCATCATATATATATGGAAAATGCTAAATACAGCCTTTAGGGCTGTAGTTAACGTGCATAAAAAAAATTGTACCTTTCATATCAAAAGTCCACCCCCTGAATTTTATGGTAAATGTACAACTATTTTATGCACCTCTATTTAGCAAAACCCTATATATATATACTTTACAGTAAACTAGCAAGATACTTGCACTATGCAGCGGTTAGTATCTAAATAGACAATTAATTAAATCAGGGTCTCAGATCAAATGATAGTACTTCACGGGACCATTTATGTGCTTTTGTGGCTTCATTGAGGAGATCGGAATCATAATCTCTCATGCATAAGAGGTGGATTGCGACAAAGTTCATAGAGAAGACTTCTTCCCACAGCTTCAACATGTATCCAGATGTTGGATTTCTGCTCGATGCTCGTGCCGGAAGAGTCGAAATGTACGTATTTAGTATCATAAATTTGGCTAATTAATTAGTATACTACTTACTATTATTATTGCTCGTTATAAGTTAAGTGAGTGTGAAATATAAAACATTCTCTACTATTACAATTCAAAACTTGACCTAAGGTTTCGTGTCCACCGAGTAGTTTCACTGTTTACAACAGTGAGCTTCTTAGCTGTCAAGCTGCTTAGTTTTTTATTTTATTTTTAGATTATGATTTTAATTAATGTTTACTTTTATTTATTTTTTTACTTTGTACAATTAACTATATCTAAGATTCATCAATCATGTTGGTTTTAGCTTTTTATTTTTGGATCATGATTTTACCTAATATTTACTTTTCATTTGTTTTTTGTTTTATACAATTAACTACATCTAACTTTCGTCAGATTGCCTGCTTATTTATTATTTTTTATGGTTTTAGCTTTTTCTTTTCGGGTAATGTTTTGAACTAATGTTTACTTTGTATTTGTTTTTTCCCCCTGTAATTAACTATATTCAACTTTGTGTTTTAGCTTTTCTTATTGAGATTTTCTTTTCTTCTAGCTTCTTTTTGTTCATGCACTAAACTAATGTTTACTTTTCTTTATACAATTAATTATATCTAATTTTAGGTTTTAGCTTCTTTTTATGGGGTTCTTCTCCTACAATTTCGTTTTTGCCAATTATTATATGTTATGTTGTTATTGTTGTTATTTCACATATAAAAAGATATTAGATAACAGTTATCAAAATGTCATTTTTTGGTTAATGTAACTGTTGGTAAAGTAACATATTATTGTTATCGAAGTATCGTTATTTGTATTAATAAAAATATTATTATAAGTTATGTTTGTATATAACATTATATTATTGTCATCAACGTGTCATTATTTGTTTTAATATAAGCATTATATTGCAATAAACTGTCTTTTAAGAAAGGAGATCACCTGCAACAACGTGCGGGTATACTTCCCTCGTTGTTAACCAAATTTGAAATATTTTATATTACACATTTTATAAATCAGAGAAATAAAATATCTAGTCAATTAATATAGATACTTATTTATAACAATTATAGCCTTTATATAATAATCTAAGAGAAATGCTAGGTTTACAAACTAATTACAAACAAATTTTTATAAACTAATGTGTCACCAATGAAATGAAGAGAGAGAATGAAGAAAGAGAAAAAAGTTTTACATGTAATTGGCCCACCTAATTTAGCACATGAGTTTGTAAAAGTTTGTTTGTAATTTGTTTGTAAACCTTACATTCCTCGTAATCTAACCGTTGAGCTTGCATAAATGTGCCACATCTCATCTAATGAGCACCCTGTTTATTGGATTCTGCATGCCGGAAACACTTTTACATAATTACATTTTGTCAAGGAACGAAAAGTTCGCATACAAACAACATACAGTTTAGTCATCATGTTTTACAAGACAATGATCCCAACTTAGCTGGTTGAGTCGTTGGATTTTACACACCAGGCAGAGGTTCGATCACCGTTAACCTCTAGACAAGGGTCTTTCGGTGTGGTTTTTCCTTGAATGTCTACTTAGCTTGGATGTGGCGTAGGCCGGTTAAAACAACCGACTACCCTGGTCTGGTAATAGGCTCCCATCTTTGGATAGTGAGAAGGAGGTTCTATTCACACAAAAGTTTGAATATATAGTTCTTCTTTCCAACATTCGCCACTTTACTTATTTTGTTTTTGCTTTCAATCTTTATAGTTTGTATGACCAGAAGTCCAAATACATGTCCTTGGTTTTCTCTAAAGGACTCCCACGCATGACCATACCAGCAGGACCTACATACAGAACATGCCTTGCATGTGTGTATAAATCAACTTCATTTTCATTGTTTATATGGTGAGACAAAACAACAACTATCATTAATGATAAAGTGGACGAAGAATGGTCATAAACCTAAAGCTGGTGGATGTTAACAAACACACCCCAACGCTTATATTTTGTACTAGCTTTTGTTAAGTTTGCAGGCTTGCAGCATTTAAGAGTTGTACGTTTGCAGTTTTACCAATTTAGAAGGACGTACACTCAATCTACTTGTCCTTCTTTTAGAACTTAGAAGTGATAAAATGGGGAAAAATGTTAAAATCAAGAACACAATGCCACAACCATAAGTTCGAACCCATCACACCAGTCACCAGCCATAGCACCGGCCTTCCAACTGATCGATCACGCCGAAGAGTCCAGCGCTATTGCCTCATCACCAACCTATCACATTGACAATTTGTAGATGGTCAAGCATAAATAAACTCATTCTTTTATAAAAGGTTTGACTATTTACGAATTTCAATATCTTGTTTGCCGAGTCCACATGAGTTACCATGTGTAACTGTGAAGTTTTTATTATTGAAGGTCCTGAAAACCACGTTCGTTGCTTACGCCTTTACCCTTTGTATCCTGCTAGAATTTTACTCACGCAATACGTGTGTATGGGAATAATTTTTTCATTTTCTAATATTAAAAAAATAAAAATAAAATCTAGATTTTCAGTGTAAAAATACGATTAAAGGTAATGATGCTTGGCTCCGCCGACCCACGGACTTTGGCTGGTGATTATGGTGGTGTAAAAAAAGTTTTTATCTATACTAATATATAAAGCAAATGACCCTCCCTTATTTTCTCAAAAGATGATTTGATATACCAAAAATGCCCCTCACT
>JAOEHQ010026686.1:0-13764 GCA_025447715.1 Asclepias incarnata
GTTTGGATGCAACTAGCTTGAGCTTTTATTTCAAAGAAAAAGCTCCAAAATGAAACGCTACTTGAAGTAGCATTTCATGAGCGTTTAGTTTGGATGGAGCTTTAATTTTTAAAATTACATAAATACCCCTTTTATAATTTTTGGTTGAAGCTTTTAATATCCAGTTTTGTCATTTTGCACTCTTAAGTTGCAAGCTACCATACCAAACACTTATAAAAATAAAAGTTCTAGCTAATAGCTTTACTTAAAAGCTACAGCTACTTTTGCCAACATACCCATAATCATGTGTGTTCCCTTTTGTAAGTTAGCAAAAACCTTAACCATTACTATTTTGTTACTTAGGATAGTCATTTTTTTTTAATTTTTTATTTTGTATGTTTGAGGTCGTAAAACCAAAATGGCTAAAGTAAGATTGTGGTACCCAATCTCTTACATGGAATGGTACGCTCCCAGCTTCTAATAAATTCTACCGATCGATTAGGGAAAACATATTGTCAAGTACAAATAAGTTTGGGCATTCCATTATGCCAAGTTCAATGATGTATAAAGCATGTTTAGTCACTATACTAAATTTCTCACTTTAGGCTAACATTATTACACGTTTTTTTATATAGTAACTCCCCATAAGAACGGTATTAAACACTATGATAGATTAATCGTGAACAAACATTTTTTAAAATTAAACATACAATACATTAGTAATTATATGAAAATATGTTAACTTTCTTATATAATCCCGGGTATCACACGGGGAATAATCTAATTATTAAGAAACGTATAATGATATTGAAGATTTTGTAATTAAAAGTATAGAAAACCTTGGATATTTCGGGTATCCAAAACCAGATCTTCAAAATTTTTGGATACTGGACATTTTCGATACGGATATTGATATCAAAATACACTACAAACTGTCAAATTGGTATTTTTTTTTATTTGGGTTTTTCTAATGACAGCCCTTAGGACTGTCGATAAGAATAATCATGTGCATTAATTACACTCAGATTTTCCTTTTATATTAAAGATTTTAATTAATACACTTGACTTCTGCATTTAATACAGTCAAACTTTCCTTTTAAATAAGGTGGATTAATTAAAATCTTTAATATAAAAAGAAAATCTGGATGTAATTAGCACACATGATTATTCTTGTTGACAGCCCTAAGGGTTGTCATTAGAAAAACTCTTTTTATTATCCTCGTATCTGAAAACTTAGGTAAGTTTTTTAAAAGAGTTCTAGTTATTATAACTATAAAAAACGTATCTCATTTAGCTATCCAAAATTCGATTATTCCACTTTGAACGCCTGCCCCTACTTCCAAGGCCTTGGGGTGAGTCACTTAATATGGTTCGGTTTTTGTAGCAAAACCATATCCATCATAAAAGGCCGAACACCAGTTTTTTTTTTTGCTCCGTGTGACTTATTTCGACGTGCGGTTCCATTTTTACCCTTACCAGCACCTGCACTGCCCTAGATAGCGAGTATAGACTCAATCGGAGATGGAGTTTACTTGCTAGAACCCACCATCATAATCAGGGATCCTGCTATTTGGTAGTGGGTTCAAGTTCAAATCCAGTGTGCTCTATAACATAAAAGAATCTCCCCCTCCCATTCAAGTTGAACTTCTTTTTCAACTAAAACTGTTGAAACTAAACAAAAACTCATTTTATGAGCATAACAACACAAAAACAACTATAAAAGAAAAAAAAAATACCTTCCGCATGGGCTGGTACAAAACCATTATTCACAACTCTTGTATATCTATTATCATCATCACTACTTGTCTACCCTGTTTCTAAAAAGAAGTAACGAAGAAGTTGAACGGCACTTACCCTTCTCCCTATCCTCTTCATCCCTTATCTGGAGGCAAAAATGCAAGAGAAAGCGATAAAGAGGACGCCACGTTATCCTCCTCCTCGTCCTTTCTGGTCATCATTATACTATCTGTGTCTTCAGCTAAACACGTTATATCTTGATTCAAATCCAAAGCAAGTTTGACATTTCGAGGCCTTCCGGATGAACCTGCCAAAGGAAAGAAGTACCTTTCACCATTCTCCTTTGGTTCACTTGTATTGGAAACGTTCTCTAAATTCCTATTTTGCCCATAGACATCACTCTTTTGCTTCTTGCTAATACTTCCCTCTTCCGCCATTCGACTACTTGCATCACGCGATGTGTTTATTTGATTTGTTGTAGGAACTTCATCATCTTCAGAAAGGTCAATAAATGGACGTTTTTTGGGGTCAGTTTCTAGGTTTCCACTAAACTTGACTATATCTTGGCTGTCGCCCTTATTTGGCCCTGATGCACTTTTATCTGTAACAGCTGGGACAACATTAACAGCATCATGTGGACTCGATATGTTATTGGTTATCTTTTCTTGTGAGGCAGTATCCAACTTTAAGTTGCCTTTGGACACGGAATCAACATTTTTATCCTGTAAGAGGGAAAAAGCACAGTCATAGTGATATACATGCAGTGACTCATGTAGCATGATGGATATCATATTTTATTTACATGTTCAAAATAAAACAAAATAATACCTTATCTAAATCTGCAGCAGATGACCTTTTATCAGTTGAGATAGAGGAGGCGACTTGAGGAATACAATTCCTTTCTGGATAATTAGGAACTTGATGCAACGAATTCTTTTTCTTTCCTCTAAACACACCCCAAAGGAAAAACAACATATTCCAACCTGTAAATGAGAATCTTGGTCATATGTATGAACATATGAATGTAAAATTATGCATACACACTTGTACAAGTATATGTTAAAGTAGGAAAATCTCTTACGATTGGATCTTTCTGGAAGCTGATTGGATGGGAATATCAGAAGTTCAACACCATTGATACTTCCAATAAGAGCTAAATCACCTCTGATCATTTCGTCCAACAAAACTTGGTAGCTTTTTTCATAGCTGTTTCATAGCATAAAAGAAAGTCTTGAACATACCTAGGTTAACAAAAGACAAAAGCTAGAAGATGGGATCTTATTGTTACCTCTCGAGATCTTTAGCAAAGAAATAAATTGCAATGTTGTCCTCCTTTACACCACTATTTTCAAATTGTGCTGGCCAAGCACTAATACGAGATACCCCATTTAGAAGAATTTTGTGGGGAAGGTTGTTCACAGCTTCAGAGACTCTAGATGATGCACATGTTGACAAATGAGCTTGTAACCCGTCCCAAAACTCAGCTGTTTTCCCACTTCTATTAATCTCGAAACTTCCTCTGCATGTATATAATGCAAAGGGTAAGCAGAAAAAGAAAACACTTTTGAGATTCCGAATCCAAAAAAGACGAAAACAGAGGGTACTGAATAAAAGAAGAAACCATACTGCCAGATACATTCTTGATCAGGAATAGCTTGATTCTTTGGAAGAGAAGACAATGCCACATCATCAAGACTAGATAGTCCGGTTGACAAATGTTTTGAGTCGGCAGGGAGTATCATAGATTGCTTTGAATTGTTACCATTTGACTGTTTAGAATGGTCAACATTAGAATTTTGTGAAATTTGTCCATGCGAATCAGTAGACACCTCAGCGGAATACAAACTCCCTGCATTCCTTGATTGTGGTAAACGGTCAACAGCAGCAACTTCATTACTTGTGGTCGATACAGACGATTCATCAGTTTGATCAGAACCTCTATTCTTCCTATATATACCAGGCTTTTTAAGCAATGCTGCTTCAATTGCATCCTTCAACTTATTATCTCTGTTTTTCACCTCTTTTGAGTTTTTCATTGCCAATAACCCAGGTCCCAGTTGACTAGTAGTAGCAGTAGTAGTTTCCTTCATTCCCTCACCATTATTTGTCGATTCTCTAGATACTGCCAGTTTTGATGCATTGTCTTCCTTTTCCTTCAAAGAAATTGACTTCTGTTCACTAGAATTGATAATTCCACTAGATGATGGAGCTCCAACCTTGGTGGGGGAAGACGGCAACTGCTTGTTAACTGGACAAATACACAATAATATAAAAATACATGAAGCATATTAAATCGATTATTATTGTGTGAACTACAAGTGCTAGCTAGAGGTGCAAAATGGGGAGGCAACGGAAAACGAATGAGTTTCGGGTTTGGGTCGAAATGGGTCAACCCAAAACAAATATTGTTCAAAAAATAAATTTTGAAAAAATTAGTGTCTCAAATCTGTTTCCAAATACTATACAATTTTAATAAGACCCTAATATCCAGAATAAAACGATTTAGGGGTTTGTGCATTCAGAATACACTTTGGCCAACTTGACATGTTTCCTTATTAGCTACTTTATAATTGACTTGTTTGCCCTGTCAGAGATGTAACATATCCGAATCAACCCATTTAAGTTGACGTCTCTAGTCTCAGCAAATTATTATTATGACTTGTATTGTCCTGTTGAACAGAAGAAAGACCATACCTAGAGAAACAGGAACTTCTGCACTTAAATTGGCAGAACGGCTGTTTGATTTTTGTCCTGAAAATATTGTACTTTCACCCTTCAAAGACTTAACTTCAGAGTTGGAACCAGAAGAAACTGGAGCATTTTCACCGCGAGATCCTGGTACTTTATCAATTTTTGGATTCAAACCAGCGGAAGCACTTAGCTTTACTGAATTAGTCCTTTCGAATGTCCTTTCTTTTTTGTTCTTTGAAATTTTAAGATCCGTAGCATGAGACGTATTTGGAGATAACATCTTAACTTTCGAAGTGTTTGGAGCAAAACGCCCCAAGTTTGCAGATCTAAATGACATAGATTTTCCCATCTCTCTGGCTTCATGAGACGGACGTTCTTTAGTTGACTTCTGCCTTTGAAGAACAATTTCATCTACAAGTTTAGTTTTAGACCTTGCATTTGGGAAACTGAATGAATTGGACTTGAAAAAAGCACCTGAAAAAGAATAATATATATTTGTACATCATAATATACTACCCCGGAGAAAATCAAACACAAAATAGTGAAAAACTAACAGTGATTACATACCTTTCAAAGATTGTAACCGTGGACGCGTAGCAGGAGAACGTGACCCTTCTGCAGACTCGTTACTAAACTGTGAATCAGAAGAAAACTGGTTGCTGGATTTCACTTTCCCACGGTCAACATCCTTATTTGATACTTTGACAGTCTCAAGAGCCTGTTTTTTGAAAGATGAAGAAGACTCTAATTCTTCTGCACGTCTTTTCCCAGAAACTTTCACCACCGCTGGATCAGAAGATTGACCTTTTTGAGCTCCAGTCTCTGTACTAAACTTCTGCCTGCTTGTATTTCTGTTTTTGTTTTCTTCCTCTAATTTGCATTCTTCACAAAACCAATCACCTACGGGAAGTTTATGTGAACCTACTTTCATGCAATATCTGAATACGCAAAACAAATATACAGTTAAACATATTCCAGTAATACAAAAAAAGACTCGTCAGGTAGAGATGAGATAGCCTTACGAGTGTTCAGCACCATCAGGACACCTACAACATATAGCAAGTAAATCTTCCCGGCCTGCATCTCCACATATATCACACACTTTAACCTAAACGAACAAATGGGAAACAACGTATCATTAGTGACACTACAAAGTGATTAGTTACATAACATGCATGTAAGCATTTGGTACCAGACAAAAGAAATAGGGATTAATACTCACATCCTGCTCCACAGGATCCGATTCACCACTATCATTCTCATGATGGTTATTCAAAGATTCGTTTTCATTTCCATCCCTCTCTTCTTCTATAACTTCTTCCAACGGTTCTGAAGATTCTTCAGAAAGCTTACCACCGTCACTCTCTAAGTCACTTGATTCGCTAGTTGTTTGATGTTTACTTTTAAATTTCCTATTCTTTACAGCAGTCATAACATCTTTAAGTTCATCAGAAAGTCCATCAGCCTCTTCCATTGGATCTCACGTAACATGCAAACGGGACAACACGGCAGCACAAGTCACACTTCGCAGACTCTGTTTTCAAATTAAGATATTAATTTCTGAAATGCCTCTAAACTCCTTTATCAACATGGAAAACACCTACAGATGGATCAGAAAAAGCAACAAACAAAAAGAGTTATGTTATTATTGCAATGAATTGAAAATAGCAACAATAAACCAGCTATCTAAGAGAGGACTTCCATTCATTTTCTAACAGATTTTATGGTCCTATGATCCATCCAGAATGTACAAAAAACAAATAATGAAAAAATACTCATAAATGAAGCCATATATTATGTCTTCAACTTTTCCGTAGACCACATATGGCGATTACAATATACAAAAATATACAGGAAAATATATATATATATATATATGGGTGTGAAAAACTAATATTGCAGAAAGAGTAAGATTGAGTAAATGCAATAGTAAAGCACTTGGACTTGATACAACTATTGTTGCAAGCTACAAACATATTGCAATTTGAAGAAGAGAATAATATATCTTTGCTAACCCTATGTGTATGATTGCCTAAAACCCAATTCTCTAACTAAGCAAGTTAGATAGCAATTGTAAATATGAATATTAAAAAAAGAGAACTGTAGAATCCATACAGTACGAACATGCTATGTTATCAATAGCGGCCTCAAGCAAAATAGCGGTCCCGCTATTAACAGCGCTATTTTACCGATATTGGTGCTATGGCGGTCCAAATAGCGGTAAAATAGCGGTGCTATAGCGTTTTTTATTTTATTCTTTTTTTTTTGGCCCAAACTTAAATAAACACTAAATTTTGCAAGTATTAACACTAATGTTTCAAATATTGACACTTTTAAGCTTGACTTTTGATATTTATATTAAGTATAAAGTATTAATTATTATATATATAAATGTTGCATGATATTAAAATTACCGTTATACCACGCTATAACCGATATCTCAAATATCGGTCCTCGACCGCTATAACCGCTATTCCAGTATTAAGTTATTAACTACATAGCAACCCACCAACCCATTTGACCCGCCAACCCACCAACCAACAACCCAAATGACCTGAAATCAACCCGCCAACCAACCAACCCACCAACCCATTTGACCCGCCAACCCGATTTTTCCCGAGTTGGTGGATTGGGTTCGGGTTGACGGGTTGGCAACCCGATTTTAATATCAGGTCAGATTCGGTTTGGGTATTTTCAACCCGCCATCCCGACCCCCTCAACCCGAACTCGAGCATTGACACCCTACTAGCGGTCCAAAGTGAAAGAGGTCACGAACAAAGGAGTAGGGGACTTTTTAAGCTTGTGCTACTTGATCTATTTATTACAGGAAGGTTGTTGATACTTGATATTATCGATATAAATAGTGACAAGATTTTCATGGTATATGTAGAACACTAAAACTTATCTCTAGAAGAATGGGATTTCAAGTGATTTTAGGATAGCTAGTATTAGTTCCTTATTTGTCATTTTTTGTGTATATATCGAGGCTTAACCAACTCACCTCATGTGAACATCAAGAATTATATTTCCATATTTCTTGTTTGTTCGCATTATAATCACGGGATGATCTCCTATCTAGTGTCTCGTGGATTCTGTTATTTCAGAGACAGGTAACAATTGATTTACGTTCAAAATTCTGGGCTTCCTTTGGGCTCTCACTTACATAAGATACCTACCTAGGGAGATATCATTATGTTGAGTCATTTCCAGTGCTTTATCAGCAAAACATCAACTTCTCAAACATAAATGATGCGGGAACCTCTACTAAGTCAATCATTTTGTAGATCTAATTCAAGGTTTTTTTTATCCCCTCGACAAGGAAATAGCTACCTACAAGACCATAGTTGTCGGATCTTATATACTGTGTCTTTCAAAACTTGTTTTTCCAAAGGCACTTTATGATACTAGTTTTACTCGGTTTCTTCACGAGAGATTCGGTCACGTGTTGGCGCTAAGTTCGTATATATACATTACATCAGATTACCACTTTCTACTAACAGTAGTAACATCGCGGGTACGTTTATCACGGATTCCAGTTTGGTACTATTATTCTATGCCTCATTTCCATTTTATCACAAAAATTCAAAGCAGAACACACCCATCTTCTATACATTTTTTACAATAACTGTTTATTTTATAATCCAAAAAATACTGCAAAAATAATATAATGGAAAGCAAATCAAATAAATAAAATTGATTAAACCCTATAGCCAGATCCAACAAAAAAAATACAAAATTTAAATAAAATAAACAATTCTAACCCTAAAATACAAATTAAAAAAAATTCAATTAAAAAGAAAAGAAAAAAAAAAGAAGAAACCTCGTTTTCAGGTAATGGTTTACACTGAATAAGCTGTGCAATCTGTTCGTCAAGATTTCCATGGGTATCCGAAGCCAGCTCCACACTCATCTTGATTATTTTTTTATATATATAAATATAGTTTTTTAATTTTTGTGAGTGTAATATATAAATGAGAAAATTACATTTTCGTCCCGTTTTCAGTATTTGCACTTTTAATGTTTAAAGTGAAAAGATTACAAAAAAAGCTTAAAGTTGGCAAATCCTGCAATTTTTGTCCCTCGGACTAACGACGTTAGCTTTTGACCGTGAAGTTATCACACGTGACTAACATGTGAGGGTAAATGCATCCATTCATCATTCCATTTTATTTATAAACAAATTAAAAATAAAAATCATTCATATATATTAATGAAAGAAAAATGGCTACTTTCGTCGCAACTACTTCATTTCAAACCTTCACGTAATATCCATAAACAACTTAATTTAATTTCCCAATTAAAATTAGCTTGAGGGATTATAAAAAATATTATCCTATGAAAACTAAATAATTTAGGCATTAAACATATTGGTTGAACTCTGATTCATAGATTGAATTATGACAAATAAACTCAAAATCTAATGAAAGATTTACTTTGTTGCTCAATTTGACAGATTGAGTGTCAGAAGCTTAATATCTTCATCTTCGAATTCCCCTTCAACTTCATCAGGATGTGATAGTGAAAACCCCAACAACATTTCTTATTTCTTCTTATTATTATTATTAAAACAAAATCAAAATCCACCGTTGATGAACTTGTTGAGCTTCCCTATGGAAACCACCAACCACCACCATAAACCCACTATTACCACCACCACAAACCACCAACCTAAGGATAAAACCAATAATTTGGTTGCCACAACAGGGACCAAAAGTATAATTTACTATATAGTTATGTTTTTAGTGTAGGATACTCTTGAAATCATATTAATTATATGGGAGCTGATTCTTACACGGATCATTTTGATCCATACACTAAATTTGAATATGAAATTACCATGCTACCCTCAATTGTGTTTACCCAATGGTCTTCGATTTAGTACTGTACTTAGAAAGTCAAACACCACCATGATATTCTCCTTTGTTTTTGGCTTCTTTCATCAAAGTGTTTAACATATTTACAGATTATATATATATATATATATATATATATATGTATGTATATCATCTTCACGTCTACCGGATCAAGTGATAGAAAATAGGTATAACAATATGATAAAAAACCTCTTCCTTCTTTCCATAATCAACACAAATTCATTAAGACACGACATCAATTCGCATAGTTTTTTCAACAAGACAACGACTAAAGCCCTGAATTCTACGATTACCTTTTTAGGTTTCGAGTCTTGTAGATTGTTGTTGTATATGAATGTTTTGATACCTGCGGTTACTAAGGCTTTGTGGAGATGATCCGTGAATGAATAGCGAGTGTATGAACCTCTAAAGCTTATGAAAACATCATATTTGGTGTTGTGATGATGATAATGTGTGCGACTGATTGTATTAGAAGTAGACGACGACGACGATGATGATGATGAAGCCGCCATGAGATTTTTAATTTTTCAAAGGATTTGAGATTTTTAATTGAGGGGTGGGTGAGTTATCTTCAACTGATCTAAAAAATATGATCTAAAAAATATTTTCAGTTGAAACTTGAGATGATTGGAAGCAAAAGAGATGCTCCGTAGATGGTAGAATGCGATTTACATTTTAGACAGTAATCATTTTTGAGTTTGCTTAGCTAGTTGGGTTGACCAATACGAGGGTATTATGGGAATTACATTAAAGCCTCCGTAAAAGTATAAAAAGCTTCCGTGTGAATATCACCTCCCTAATTATATATATATATGGCTCACACTACAAAGAGAAAAAAAAATAACTTTAACTTTTAATCTAGACCATTCAAATTAATAAACAAAACAATCTTAACATTTTAAACTAAAAGTCAAACTTAACTAATATAAACCTTGGAATATTGTCATATAATAATAAAATTGAAATATTGTCATATTGGAAAAAAAAACTTGACAGTAGTGTTACAACTTAAAAAAGTCTCTACAATGGCTTAAATGCTATAGTTGAATTTCGTTGACTAAAATGATAAATTGCATTCAATTCATATATTTCGACAGTATCCTTTAAAATACTAGCAACTAATATCAACATAATGGCAATCACATTCAACAAAGTCAAACATTCATAATGAATATCATATCTTTATCTTTATATATATAGAAGATTTATTTTATATCAATATCAAAAACATAATATTTTCTTCTTATTTCAAAGTATGAAGATTTTCAAGCAATAAGATGAAGAGAGTAATGTGTTTTTACATGCATATATATATATTGCTAATACTATAAAGAGAAAAAAATAAATAAATATATGGATTATCTTTTTATCTAGACCATTAAAATAAACAAACATATAATTCTATACCGTCAAAACTAAAAACCACCTTTATGTATTTTAAACATGGCAACTCTTTTATATTATTTATTATACACCTTTTTAATCATGGTAATTTTGTTTAAAAGTTATTATATCTGATTAACACTAATTTATTTTTTGTTATTTAAAACATTATACATAAAGAAATCCATGTTAAATTCAATACTATTATTTTGTTATTTTAAATATATTTATTAATTGATATTGATCGACAATTTATTCTACTTATTCAATACTTTTTGTTAGTTAGGTACAATATGAAATGCATGCTATATTAATTGATATGTACATACAAATATACAATAAAAAATTCATTGCTATGACATTAAAAAGTCAAATGTATAAATAATATTATATCTTTATAAATAATTGTATATCTTTATAATAATTGTATACAAAATTTATCCTATACCATTATAAAAAACACTAACGTTTTCATCCCATTTTAATAGTGTCAAAAATTTCAAACAAGATAAAGAAGGTAATATTTTTTACATTTATATGTCTTTATAACCTCTAATATGAAAAAAAAAAAAAAGAATGAATAAATGACTTGTCTTTAATCTCTTCTCTACCATTGAAAGTAAAACACACAAATTTAGAAAAGAACGAGTCATATTAAAGCATGTTTTAATTAAGAAAGATAATTCAAAAAAAAAGTTGCTTGAAGTAAATATGGTCGACAAGTTTAAAGTTTTGAATCCTACTATTCTAACGTATAGGCATAGGGCACTACTATTTCCACCCCTTTTTTGGCATACCGTACAATAAACAATGCATATCGTACAACTGTTTAATGCGTAAAAAGGGGTGTAAATAGACAAAATCATGGTGGAAATAAGGGGACACATAGGCATATAGTCATTTAATTAGGAGATCATCGTCATATGTCAAGTAAAAATTCAAAAGTGTTACCTTCTTGAGTACAAATTTCAAGTCATAAAAAATAATCATTATCTGATTTTACATTTTAAAGCTTTCTATACAAATTCAGGAAATTAGACTCTTCATGTCATGTCAAGTTTTTATCGAAACTAGCATATTAGTTCAGTACTAAATGCGGTAAAGGGGTGATGGCGACCGACTTTGTCGATCGTCAGTTTTGGATTTTGATTGTTATTTATTTGTGAAGTATTTAAATGGAAATAGTTAGGTAAAGTAATTATAAAGAAATAATATAAATATAAAAATGTTAAGGTATAGGGGGAGTATGGTAAAATGGCTATACTTAAAGATTTAAAAATTAAAACCAACCCATATGCTTTATAATAGAACTGTCAATCAGTTAGACTTGGATCGGGTTGACTGGTTGAAACTCTCTGATTCTAACCCAACCCACTAAAAGTTTTAGGTTAGAAACTTCTACCTTGACCTGACCCGGGTCTACCGAGTGGACCGGGTTAATACATGGGTTGACGGGTTGACAAGTCAAATATGTTGGTTTTGGGTCAAGTAAGTCTAATGTTCATGCTTTCAAGTGGGTTGGTTTTGATCAAGTAGGTCAAATGGGTTGACGGGTTGACAGGTCAAATGGGTTACTTTTGGGTCAAGGGGTCAAATGGGTCGATAATAATTAGGTTCTTCGTGTTGGCGGGTCGGCCTACCAACTCATAAAGACAATCCGAATTGGACCTAAGAAAAATCAGGTTAGTGAGTTGGCGGGTTAGCAGGTCAAAAATACCCAACCCAAACCTGGTTTGTTTGAGGATTGTTTTAGGTCGGGTTTTGATTTGGATCGAGTATTGACAGCTCCTATTTATACTAAATGTTGAATTTATTATACTTAAACTTATCTAGGTATATCATATTTTTTGGTTTATATTTCATGAGAAAGTGTAGAATATGTTTCATAAACTCTAAGGATAACTATGTTATTTTTAACCCGGTCACCGACCGGGTATTAAACTAGTTTGGAAAGGAATGTAAACCTTATAAATATAGAACCAATTGCAATACCAGGATTATGGAATCCAAATGATTTACTTTATATTAAAGTTAATCAACATCAATATAAAAACGACTTCAAGATTACACGGGCATTATTCTAGTATATATACATAGAATGATAATTAAGCATATACGGATCGAGTAATGATGAATGTTGTTGTGACTGTTATGTTGCAATGCCCCAACAACCACAAAACTTCAAAAGGGGTCGATATGATAAAATCAATCCACGAAAAGAGGGCGCCATTCTTAAGCAGCTAACTAAAGGAAAAAGGAGACTAGCTAGTGCTTGCTTTAAGCTTTAAAGTGTTTTTATCTTTTTTGGCCTTAGGGGACATGCCCCCTGCCGGCCTGTTATATTCTTCCAAACACATCCTTCCATTCACTAGCTTCTAAACTCTTTGTTTTGGAGTTTTTTCAAAATCCCTTTTTCTCAGTTTAGCCTAATTCAATTCTCAATTTAGACTAGATAGATTCTAACAAGTACTCCTAGATTGGCCTCTATGTTGTTTTATACTTGGATTCTTGTGACTTACTTAGCTGCCAATTCCTCCTCTTTCTCTTTTTCAATCATTCTCTAGTGGAATATCATATCACCTAGCTTCAGATCAAAACATGAATCATTCATATCTACAAAAAAAAAAAAAAATATATAAAAATCTCCATACTATTGCAATGCACGGATATTAGACCGATCGGAGTGAGGGGCCTTCCGGTCCGGCGCCGCCGACTGCCGCCTATCTTCCGCCCGGAACAGGGCCCCGAGGGGCGACTCTTGCCCAAAAAAATGGGTCCCGGCACATATCTTCCGCCCAAATGGAGTATAATTTCAAAAAATGAGCCGTTCCCAACGGCTAGAATACCAAAAAAAAAAAATTATTTTATTTTTTTTAACCATTTAATCTATTTATACTACAACTCTTTTTTTTTACATCTTTCTATCTATCTTTCTTTCATACTAGTTTTTATAAATTTCTTTTATAAAATGTATCCTAACTATCCATACAACCAACCTCGGGGTAATCCACGACCGGCCACCCCCCCCCCCATTCGACGTTACCGATCCAAACGATCCACAGTTTATCGCGTACGTGACCCAAATGAACGTTCCATCACC
>JAOEHQ010026697.1:0-13760 GCA_025447715.1 Asclepias incarnata
GGCCTAAAAACATATGGGCCGAAAGTTATAACAAAATAAAGTCCAACACAAACCGAAAAAACAAATAAAAAGCCCAAAAACTCATAGAAAATGGCCTTTCTGGACCCGGAGGATGACCCAGTTTGTAAAAATGTGCGTCTCGTTCCAGCGGTCGTTTCGACTGGTCATTCGCAAAAAACGGAGCACCGTAGCAGAAGTTATGCCCATTTTAGTAAAGGCCCTTTTTTAACCCCTTCCAAATAACTAATGGCTACTTCATCCGCATCAGAACCACAACCTCCTGGTTAATGGATCACTTCGCATACCGCCAGGCCACCTCTAACATTTACATTTCTGTTAACTTAATTATCATGGAGCCATTATGGCATTGTTTCATAACGTAAGTTGGAGCATTTTATTTCCATTCTACCTATTTGAGTCTTACACTTTATCAATTAAAAATGGTCTGTAGGAGGATGATTCGTTGGTCAGAAAGAACATAGCAAAGTTTTCACATGTGTGGAATGAGTTCATACATTCAATGAGGATGGAGGACTTGATCAACAACAGGTTCAAGTCACTTCATATCTCAAATATAAACTTTAATTTTCTTAACATGATCATGCATCATGCGATTTTACTAATATATGCTTCATCTGCCAGTGAAAGGGATCTACTACTTGTACCTTACACAACAAGTGATGTCCCAGTTATCCAATGGCCACCTTTCCTGCTTGCTAGCAAGGTTGAGCTCCGTTAGGTTTATATTAATATTCTTACATTTAATGTTAATCATTTACTGACTGCTTGTTATTTATAAATTATAAGATCCCAATTGCATTAGACATGGCCAAAGATTTTAAAGGGAAAGAAGATGCAGACCTTTTTAAAAAGATCAATAACGATGACTATATGTACTCAGCAATTATTGAGTGCTACCAAACACTAAAGGATGTCTTATATGGTGTTCTCGATGATGACGGGGATAAAATGTAAGACCTACTTTTAAAGATGCATTTTTGTTGTCACCTTCTCCTATTGAATTTATTTATTGACAAATCGTTTCTTTTGTTTTCACTTTATGTAGGATCATACAGCATATATGCCATGAAATAGAAATTAGCATTCAAAATAGATGTTTTTTAACTAAATTTCATATGCGCGGACTGCCATCACTCAATGATAAGTTGGAGAAATTCTTATGTCATTTGGTAAGCAACATTTTTTCTTATAAATGATTAGTAGGCTATTATTCATTAGCAATATGCATCTGGAATTTTGAAACTAACTTTTTAGTACTCCATTGAATGTATTCTAGTTAACAGATTATGATGATGATGAGAAATACACATCCCAAATTATTAATATCCTTCAAGATCTTATGGAGATTATCACCAATGATGTTATGGAAAAAGGGAATGAGTAAGTTTTTACATAAATGGGTCAATTTGGGTTATGTTTAATGTCTAATAGATGCTAAGTTTTATGACTGAAAGGAAACTGGTCAAATGGGTCATCCAAAGTGTATTCAAATGCATAAAACCACCTATAAGTTTTCTTACAGGGTTGGATTGTTATTGTAACAGAATAACTTTTGTAATAACATCTAACAGATTAGTTTTTTTTTTTTTATATTTATTAAAGAGAATGGATAATAAAGTGTTTGTGGGCAGGTCCACCCCAATCTCTATCAATCCGCTTCAAAAATCCATCAGTTTTGACCCGTTTCCCAACCCACCCAAACTGCCAATCTTTCCACTTTCTTTAGCAACTTTCTGTAATGTGAACTCTGAAGTAAGTTCTAGGTATATCTTGATATTCATGGATTCTCTATTTTTGTAGAATACTTGAAAGAGCTCATTCCCATCGTCAGGACGATGATAAAAAAAACAGAGATTTGAACGGATCAATATTGAGCTCACTCAAACAAAATCGTGGAAGGAGAAGGTATGAATCTTTTTTTTTTCTTCTAGTAGTAAGTTTTATACCACATTTCTTAATTCTAAGCTTTCTTATATGTGGCTATAGGTGGTGAGGCTCCGTTTCCTTCTCACTGTGAAGGAATCTGCAATTAATGTTCCTATGAATTTGGAGGCACGTAGGCGTATCACTTTCTTCACAAACTCCTTGTATATGAGAATGCCAAATGCTCCAAAAGTTCACAATATGCTGTCATTTAGGTTTGTATATGGTGTCATGTGATACGTAATTTGGTTGCATTTAGCTTATCTACATATTGTTTTTTTGGATAAAAGCTGGTAACTTATTATGAAAACTCGCATTCAGTGTATTGACTCCATATTATAAAGAAGATGTTCTATATTCTGAAGAGGAGCTTCATTTGGAAAACGAGGATGGAATTTCAATCTTGTTTTATCTTCAAAAGATATATCCAGGTAGCTCTTGATCTCACTTTCCTGGAATCTTGTTTATATAAACGACAGCTAAGTCTTACTTGTTGATTTTACATGTAAATCAGATGAATGGAATAACTTTGAAGAGCGGATGAGAAATCCAAAGCTAAATGCTACTGAAAAAGATAAGAATCCAAAGCTAAATGGTACTGAAAAAGATAAGAATCCAAAGCTAAATGCTACTGAAAAAGATAAGAATCCAAAGCTAAATGCTACTGAAAAAGATATGAATGAAGCAACACGTCAATGGGTTTCTTACAGGGGGCAGACACTTTCAAGAACAGGTTTAGTCATTTACATTATTCTATATTATGTTCTATAATACTAGTAGCTTTTAAGGTGTATTTATAAAATGTTTTTTCTTTAATTTTCAGTGAGGGGGATGATGTATTATAAAGAAGCTCTTGAACTCCAGTGTTTTTTAGACTCTGCAAAGGACAATGGTTAGAATAATCTGTTGTGGTGCTTAAACTTTTTGATATTTGTGAAACGGTCCGTGGGAAGTGGGAACTATAGCTGACTACTTTTTTTTTTTCATTTGCAGAGATTTTTACTGGCTACCGAATGGCTAATACAAATAAAGACCGCAGAGCGCTCAAGGAACATGCACAAGCATTGGCAGATTTAAAGTTCACCTATGTTGTTTCTTGTCAAGTTTATGGGGCTCAAAAGAAATCCAGTGACAAAAGAGATCAAAGTTGTTACACTAACATACTGAATCTGATGTTAAAGTAAGTATCTGCACTTGTTCTTTTTTTTTTTGTTAGGAGTTGTGTGGATGTGCATTTTGAAAGTGATTATCTGATATTGAACCTCTCAGATATCCGTCTTTACGTGTTGCGTATATAGACGAGATAGAGGATCCGATTGGAAAATCTCCGAAAGTTTACTATTCCGTCCTGGTCAAAGGAGGGGATAAACTAGATGAGGTAACTACAATTATGGTATAAAAGATAAATTGTTGAGAATATAATTTTTAGCAATGGTGTAGTTTACTTAATATCATGTCATTGGTCTTTTAGGAAATATATCGTATCAAGCTTCCCGGTCCACCTACAGAAATTGGTGAGGGAAAACCTGAAAACCAAAACCATGCTATTATTTTTACTCGTGGGGAAGCCCTGCAAACAATTGACATGAATCAGGTAATTCCAAAACTTTACCTCATATGGATCAAATTAGTAATATTAGTTAAAAGGGTAACGGGTCAAACAGGTTGAAAGCTGCCGAGGACCAGTTTATTGTTCATACAACCTCATATTATCTTGTATTCAAGATTTATATTAATACCATCACTATTTTGTAAGAAGTGAAGAAAAAAGGACTTGAGTCAACCAGCTAGCACAACCCGTTTCGACCACTTGTTGCCTGACTTTCCAGTTTCCCATATTGCCAACTTACATATTACGGTACTAAGTATCTTTGCTTTCATGTTTAGGACAATTACTTTGAGGAAGCTTTCAAAATGCGAAACGTACTGGAAGAATTTCATAAAGATCATCATGGTGGTCGTAGACCTACAATACTGGGATTGAGGGAACATATTTTTACAGGAAGGTTGGTATATGCACAAATGTATGTATCTTTGTATGTATGCATGTGGTTGTACTCAGTATCTTTGTTAATTTACAGTGTCTCATCACTCGCATGGTTCATGTCCAATCAAGAGATGAGTTTCGTGACAATTGGTCAAAGGGTTTTGGCTGATCCTCTAAGGTATGATCATTCTTTCTTATCCTTATCTGCTAACATACAATATAGTATTTATTATGCTTTATATCATCAAAATGTAAATTTCTCAGCACTTTAATCTTTTGTATTTCTCAGGGTGCGCTTCCATTATGGTCACCCTGATATATTTGACAGAATCTTTCACATAACAAGGGGTGGCATAAGTAAAGCTTCGAAAATTATCAACTTGAGTGAGGACATATTTTCAGGTTATAATTCAACTCTACGTGGGGGATATGTGACGCATCATGAATACATCCAAGTAGGCAAGGGTCGAGATGTTGGTATGAATCAAATATCTTTATTTGAGGCCAAAGTTGCAAATGGAAACGGGGAACAGACACTTAGTCGGGATGTTTATAGACTTGGTCGGCGGTTTGACTTCTATAGGATGTTGTCATTCTACTTCACCACAGTTGGATTCTACTTTAGCAGCATGGTACATGATGGATTTAAATGTTTTAGGGGATAATATACAAAAAACGACAATAGAAATTTGCAAAAAATTTCAAATAGGCCACCTCGATTTACTTTTTAAAGGCAAACACCAGTTATTGCACATTTGTCCTCAATGGGACTCGAACCCACAAGTTGTATATTATCCCTACTGTTATTTCCTTGCAGCTTTTGTTATTACTTGAAATTAATTACTCCTTCATGTTCTGATTCTTATGTTTCAGGTTACTGTACTCGTTGTTTATGTCTTCTTATATGGACGGATGTATATGGTTTTAAGTGGACTTGAAAAAAAAATCAGGGAAAATGCAACTATCAATAACAACAGAGCGCTAGAAGAGGCTTTAGCAACACAATCTGTATTTCAGTTAGGATTGCTTCTAGTACTTCCAATGGCAATGGAAGTTGGTTTAGAAAGGGGATTTCGTCAAGCCCTTGGTGATTTAATCATAATGCAACTTCAACTAGCCTCCGTATTTTTCACTTTCCAACTTGGAACAAAAGTGCACTACTATGGAAAGACAATTTTGCATGGAGGTTCAAAATATCGGGCCACAGGTCGTGGGTTTGTTATCTTCCATGCAAAGTTTGCAGATAATTACAGATTATATTCACGAAGTCACTTTGTGAAAGGGATCGAGTTAACTATGTTATTGGTTATATATCAAGTTTATGGGAAATCATACCATAGTTCAGATTTATATTTGTTCATTACTTTCTCTATATGGTTTATGGTATCCTCGTGGTTGTTTGCTCCTTTTGTTTTCAATCCTTCGGGATTTGACTGGCAGAAGACAGTAGAAGATTGGACAGATTGGAAGAGGTGGATGGGGAATCGTGGCGGCATTGGGATTGCACAAGATAAAAGTTGGGAATCATGGTGGGATGCAGAACAGGAACATTTAAAGCATACAAATATAAGGGGGAGACTTATGGAAATTATACTTGCGTTTCGGTTCTTCATTTATCAGTATGGACTTGTGTATCACCTAAACATTGCTCGTGGCAGCAGAAGTATTCTGGTACCATTATTTCATGTGTTTTCCTTTTATCTTTGTATTTGTTCTAGATGTGGCAAAATGGGTGGGTCATATGGGTCTACTAACAGGTCAATATGGGGAATATTTCAAAATGGGTCAGGCAGACCCGCTAACATTTTTTAACTCCAATTTCTTGATTTGTTTCAATAATTAAGATTTTAAATATGATTAGAAAGACTACTTAATTACAATGATAATATAGTCTGTGAAACATATTGATTTAGGAGGTGTTACGCTTATTGAATACTGTTTGGGTCGTGGGGTAACTTTCAGCTCATTGATCCGTTTTTATTTTAGCTTTACTCATTTAACTTGAGACAATTAATGAACGTTATTGACACATTTATCCATACACAGGTTGAAATGGCCACCTATAGCTTGTTCCATATTTCTGTGATTTGTGCTCATCATATTCCATTGAAATGTTTTCATTGTAGGTATATGGGCTTTCTTGGTTAGTCATGATAACAGCTCTTCTTAGCTTGAAGGTACGCAAAACGTACAAGAAATGAGATCTTTTTAAGAGTAACTGTGTCATAGTAGAATAGATTTAGGGGGGGTTTTGGATGTGCTTTTTAAAAGTGATTATATAATAATATGTGTCATAGTTTTGTTGCAGATGGTACAGAATTACTACCTATAGTATATGAGGTTTTTAAGATGTACCTCTATAAAAAAAATTAAAATAAATTATATCTCTTGTTTTGAATATGAGGTGTTTTTTATTCTGAAAAGCGTATCTAATCTTATATTGGATGTGTTATAGTAGTTTCACACAACTTTGCCAAGGATAATCTAATCTTTTATGTACTGTGATTACCAGATGGTCTCAATGGGTAGACGAAAATTTGGGACTGATTTTCAACTCATGTTTAGGATTTTAAAGGCTCTTCTTTTCATCGGGTTCCTATCAATTGTGACTGTCTTATTCGTTGTGTGTGGCCTCACTATGAGCGACATATTTGCTGCTTTTCTTGCGTTCCTGCCGACGGGGTGGGCATTTCTCTTGGTAAGCTTCTTGTTTCCTCCTCTTACTAACCAGTACCAGGTAGAGGTGACAATTTCGTATCATATACTTAGGAATGAGCCCATTTGGGTTCTGTTTGATCCCAAATGTGTCAAATAAAAATATCCTAAAGTGACATTCTTGTAAAAAAAATAGGATTGAATGATTGCTTTTAGAAATTGATAACATGATTTATTGAGATATCCGGTCAGTGATTTATTTACCCTTGTTACACAAATTCCCCAACATAGTCAACGCCTTAATGATAGAAACAAATAATGGGCATACATAGTCAACCCAACCTCGTCTGTTTGAACAGGTATTTAATATTGAACTCTTTTAACATGAACCCATTTTAACATGTTATTACCAGCCTGACCTCCCCATTTATTATTCATATGGGAAACTGAAGAGAAAATAAAAAAGAGGCTAAACAGATACCCGATCATACGGGTCGAGCATGCAAGTCACCCAATGTGTGCATTCAATGGCTATGAGCTCTAGAATAGGTTAGATTATTATGGAATTAATATACTTTTGTATGACACTAGATAGTCACAAATGAAAGAGAAGTCTAAGAAGGTATGGACATGAAATGTTCTGGACCAACCCAACCCATACTAAAAATTATCTGTTTGACCTGTAAGCTACCCTGCCCATTTTTCCACCATTGTTAAGCCCTATTAAACCTTATCTGTTGCTAATGATGGTTTATTATGGTGATAATGAAGATAGGGCAAGCATGCAGGCCCTTTGTAAAGGCTATAGGATTTTGGGATTCAATAAAGGAGTTGGGACGTGCATTTGAGTGCGTAATGGGATTGGCAATATTTATGCCCATTGTTATACTATCGTGGTTCCCATTTGTATCTGAGTTTCAGACAAGGCTTCTGTTCAACCAAGCATTCAGCAGAGGTCTGCAAATCTCAATGATTCTTGCAGGAAAGAAAGACAATATGCAATCTGCTTAATCATACTGTTAGTTATACTTGTAATTAATCAATTGCTTAACGCCTTTGATACGATCTAATATCTAAAACGTTTTTCATGTAAATTATTTTGTCCGGAGATAAAGAAATTTATTGAAAAGGAAAAGCAAAAAGGAGCCAAAAAAACGTGTTCTTGAGTGAAGGCTTGTGTCAATTTCTGTTGAACCTGATATCCACATCCATAACACTCTAATAAACAGTTTTTTACTGTAAGATGTTGGACCTTTTCAAACATGTTCAAAAGTATAGAGCCGAACCTGATGTTGTCATCTACAACACAACGTCAGTGTGGCCGTTGATCTCTAAGAATGGTAAAGGAAGCTGTTTAACTTTACAAAGAGTCATATGCATATCTTCTGCATAAGGAAGCTAATGCCATTACTTACACTATCTTGGTTCATGCATATTGCAACTAAGTTAAGATGCAATATATATCCATATTCTCACTTATGCTAGAAAAATATTTAAACTTATTGTGCTTTGTCGTAGCCGTTTAATTGACACTCTCCGGGAAAGTTTGTCCTTCAAATCTTGCTCTAAACGAAAGTGTATAAAAGATATTTCATAGGATATGAAATCTTTTGGTCTCTTCTATTTTCCATCCAAATCATTCACTTTCTTGCATGTTGCATAATGAAACAGAGAACAAGGACACTGATAACAAATAAGCAAATTTTGTTTAATAAAATGCTAAATGATATAAAAGTAAAACTTATCGATATTCTGCTTCAGTAGTTGAACACCTTGAAATCTAATATATCACCTTTTGCGATTAGAATGCATATTTTGAGTATTGTCGATAAACATTTGATAAGTTCGTCACGCTTTATTTATTCAAATCATACAAAGACCAGAAGCTTGTGTGAAATGGCCACCTTCAAAATATACAAGCCCTTCGAAGCACCATCATTTGATACTCCAGCAAGCCATTAGCAAGATCAAGTGTCAAATGACCCTCATGGTTGAGAATCAATGGTTAAAACAGTAAAAAGGCATCAACTGGACCAAACTCTCACGGCATGGCATTCATACCAACGGAGCATAATAATGTGTGCATTGCTGTGTAACCAATCATAACATACATATAAGCAAAGCATTCATTCCCCTATGTCTTATTAGAGAATATAATCAGAATATTAAGATGGAACTAATCTCATGAAACTTCTGCAAAATCATTTCTACTTACTATCACCCACAAAATACAACCCTAGCTACTGTTTGTACAATTACATTTTTCTTCACCTGTGACGAGATGCCCTAGGGTCCAAGTTTGGGGGTACACCCGGGACAACTGGGGTTCCCACACCATAACCCATAGCTGGTGGTGCTGCAAGATTTACAGGTGTTCCTACTACTGGTTGACCAATTGTGGTTCCACCATACATGTTGACACCTGTGGTTTGTTTGCTTGATTTTCCTGCAGGAGAATCATTTGTTGGCGGGTGGGGCACCGACACATCTCCATTGTTAACACTGGTGATGTCATGGATGCTTGATCGCCTCCTATCTTTGTTTATGGAGTTCAAGCGAATGAAATACTTTTGTGCATGGCTTGCAACTTGAGTGGGGGTGCGGGTCACCACATAATTTCTGGATATACTTCGCCAATCACCTTTCCCATATTTCTCCAAACCAAGAAGAAATAATCTGCAATGTCCCATAACAAAAGAGTAAATAACAGGAAATAGAAACTATAGATGCTAATGTCAGATTTCAATACATGAAACTAAAAGTGGACTAGAATGCATATTCACAAGAGTATACCCGCACACACACATGGTGCCAATAATAAGTAAATAGGGGTTATCATAAACTTCTATATGTTATTAGTTACTTAAAACGTAACATACATACAATAGCAACGACACCCAATCTCACTAATGTGCAGTGTATGAGGGGGGTATGATGTAGACGATTGCACCCCTACCTAAGGGTAGAGAGCCTACTTCTAAAAAAGTCCCCTCGGCTCATAGAGTGATACAGACATACATATACAAGGAATACATGTGTATATATGCATGCATATGTGTCTAGATATTTACGTGTGTGTACATATAATGATGTCTTACTAATATTTATGGTGGAGAGGGGAACAGAGGAAGCATTAAACAAACCGAAACTGCAAAACCTAGTTTCCTCATCAAATTTGTACTCATAATTTCTGCCCGAGGACTGATAAGTTCAAGTAAGGGCATTTATTATTTCAAGACATTAAAAAACAGTCAAGAAAGTTACAGAAAATACTCGGATGAGTACAACTCAACAGGTTTTTTTTTGTTTTGGATTTCAACAGAAGCTAGGCTGTTGATATGTGCATACAATCATGTTTACATACACGCATCACCATATATAGCATGTTAGCAGCTAATCCAATAGCATGCTACCTGAACCTCATATCGTCATGCTAGATACTCTGCTTGTACAGATTGGCCTAACTTTCAAGTAATGTTTCTTGAAATCCATATATCTCAAATTTTAAACTTCTATTTACTCAAAAATCATCAACTGGAAATGAAAATTATATTTGCATGTTTATCATCTCAATATTTGAGTATAGATATAAATGATGTCCACCGGAGAAGCGAACCAGCTTTTGTAACCACTGAAAAGTCATCGAAATGAAGTTAAACTAGTAGATTTTGATGAAGATAAACATTTGCAAATCACTGGTAGATTTTGTAACGAGAATCCCCAGTTATCCGACCAAAAAGCTAGAATATGACTATGTAACTGGGAAACTAATGTTCCCTGGTCTAGTCACGTAAATATATGATACAGGAGATAAGAATGTAGATTCCAGATCACTTTATAGGGCTGGTCACACAAATCAAGTGTTTACCATGTCTACTCATTGATGGTGTTTTCCTATGAAGGACGCCATAAACCATGTCCAATCAATTACTCTACGAATAAGAAACCAAACCTTAGGATCTAAGTACTCTGCTAACTATTTAGAGCTGATGCCATCCCCTCGAAGGAACTTGTATGTGAAAAAATTACAGAAAGAGTAGCATAAAAACTACACAGATTAAAATAAATTACTTTATATAGGACCAGTCAGTGAGTAACTGTAGTATATTGCTCCAAGTCAACACTCATAAAAAAGCCCACCTGATCAACAGAAGCAAATACCAACTTTTGGGACTCAACAATGAAGTTTGAATAAAGATGTTAGTGGTTGGCTACTTCAGACACTCTTGTATCATGTATATTCCTCAGGAATTCTCATGACATAGACTTATACTAGAAGTCCCATACTAGGACCTAGAACTTCTGAATTCTAAAACACAGATTTAATCTCTAGTTTCTCATAGATAAATACTACTAAAACACCCATGAACAATACGATTAATCATTTTAAGAAAATCTGTCTACAGATCCCTAAGCAATCTTGTGAGTTCTTCTAAAACAAACAAAGTAACTTAACCTTGTTAGTTCCATAAGTGATTTGATTGATAAGAACCTTGAGCAACTAAGCAAGAACACAAAATTACAATTTACAGCCAGGAATTCATGGATGAAAACATCAATAAATTCCAAACTACTAATAGAACACCTCTAATAACAAACTCGCATATATAAATAAGTGATACCTTTCATAACACGTAGGAGGCAATGACAACAAAGTATAAACAAGTAAGAGAACATTACCACACTCAAGAAACTCAAACCAATATAACAAGTATATACTTGAGCAAATTACCTGTGCTCATCCTCGGTCCAAGCAATTCCTTTCCGACGCTCTTGATCTGCCTTTGAGGCCTTGCCACCATGATGAGATTCACTGGCATTTTGATCAGCATTTCCACCTTTCTTACTGGTTCCACCATCACCTGCTTGGCTTTCTAATTCGTCCAAAGAGGAACTATATAAAGGCAAAGGAACAACACCAGACTCAATCCGGTCCAAATCCTCGAGTAACAAATCATAGTGATTCTTAATCTCTTCCACTGATTTATCCCCTGGAACCTCGGACGTAATCTTTTCCCACCTATCCTTAGCATCCTCATCAGGGTAAGTAATAAGTGCATGTTCAAATGCAATATCCTGCTCTCTCGTCCAGACAGAATCTTTAACTGTTTCATCGGCCATCTTTATAACCTACCAAACCTAATTTAAATTTACTCAAACAAAGTACAAAAGACCAAGACTAAGTGAAGTATATTTGTCCAGGAACTTCCTAAAATTTAAGATCAGTTCACCCTATAACACAACCATGACACTTAATAATCATTCATTCCTCTTGTAAAACTCTAACCCCTGCCAATTAGAAATAAAAAAATATTAAAAAATTAAAAAAATAACTCAGTCGGCCAAAATTAAGAAATATCATTAAATCATGGTTTAATTCATCAGAATGTATCCAAGTTTCCTTTCAATTCATTGCTATTGTATGTATCCAAATGACCTCTTTATCAAGTAAATGGCCACATCATCTTCCACAAAATCAAAACCGGCGACCCATCACCAAATTACTTCCCACCCATTTACCCTTTAAGATGCATACAATAGTATGCAAACTTTTTGTTACATCATAATCAGTAGATAAACTGAACTTCGAATACATACAATACCAAACGGGGAAAGTTTGATACATTTTGCTGTAGTTACTAATTATCCCTTAAATCAAATATTATCAAAATCTCAACAAGTTCAAGCTCAAAAGGGTGCTATGATTTTGACATACAAAAAATGATCCTATTTTCGGTAATCGTGGTATCCAAGACATATCCACGAAGTCCAAGTCTACAGTCAGACAAACTTGAACCCGATAAAGTGCTCCCAAAAAAAGACTACCTCAACAAATTCAAGTACATGACTATCTCAACAAAGGACATCTACAAGACTATCTCAACAAGTTGAAGATGGTGTTTATGGTTTTGATACAAGAACAGAATCTTCTTTTTTTGGTTAAGCTAGGTACACGACCTGCTTTGCGGGCCAACTAATCCCAGGGGGGCCAACCGCATTGCGGATATTCCGGAGTCGTCGCGGGAAAACCTCTGTGGCCACAAGTGGTATATTTTCCTGTTCCTAGGATTCGAACTTGGACCTCTAGGTATTTTCACCCTTAAGACCAAGCTTTTACCACTAGGCCACCACCCTTGTGGTTCAGAATCTTTATTTTTGTAACGGCAGAGTCCGACTTTTGGCCGGCCAATCCAAAAGGTCCAAGTCTACCGTCACACAAACTTAAACCAGGTAAAGCTAAGCTTGACTAGCATAACCACACAAATTTTTACCTACCAAGATTTCAACTTTTTACCTCCAATTCCGAAATCTTTAACTTAATTTCGATACCCAATTTAACAAACCCTTGGTATTTCTTTTATAACTAAAATCTTCTACAAATTATTTCCATTTTTACACCAAAACTTTGACTTCTTTCCATTTTTACACTCACCCACTAAACTAAACTTACAATTATATATATATATATATATATATATTAAGAAACTAAAACAGCAATTGTAAAATCAAGTGGAGCTAAAAATGAAATGAAAAAAAGCAAGTAAAAAAGAAGAAGAGATTACCAGCTGAATAGATCATCAGAAACCCTAACTTTGATTATAAAACCCTAAAAATGATTTTAGAGTGTTTTTTATTAGGTCCCGAAATTAAAAGTGAGGCGGTGGATCGTTTTTGTTAGAGTATGTGTATATATATGTATACATGTGTATATAAATATAAATAAATATATCATGTTACCCGCGTAATGCGGCGGCGGTGTGATGGTGGCGGCGGTGGTTGGTAGTGGTGGTGGCGGCGGCGTTGGTGGTGGCGGAAGTGTGGTTATTATTGTAAAGGTAATTGATGTAGAAGGGGTAGTGTAGTTATTTTAGGAGCTATGTTGTAAATTATTTTATTAAGGATATTATAGGTATTTTAAGTGGAGATGTTTAACTTATTGAATAACAAAATGAGGATTAATTAATTCATTAAGGGTAGAATAGTCATTTCATATTGTGTAATTTTTAACAGGTTTGGGATAATCTTTATAGGTAAATGTTCATTTACAAACAATAATTAAGGTGAAAATCAAGGAACAAATCTCAGCTACACATTTCTTTTTTTTTTTCTCTCCTCCATAAATCATTAGTTTCATCTAATTCATTCAAAATCTTTTATCTCAAAAACCGTACAT
>JAOEHQ010026708.1:0-13759 GCA_025447715.1 Asclepias incarnata
GATTACCGGTTGCCGCCGGCGGTGTTGTGGTTATTGATGTAAATGTAATTGATGTAAAAGAGGGTAATATAGTTATATTAGGAGTTGAGGGATAGATGTTGCAAATTATTTTATTAAGGGTATTTTAGGTATATTGGTTAATTATAAAAAGAAAGTTTTTGAAATTGAGGAGTAATTTGGGTATTGTAAAGACAAAAAGTTGAAGGGGGGGGGAGGGGTTGCTCTTTTAGATAGGAGTATATATTTAACGGTTGGTTATTGTAAAACAAGTATTAAAGTAAAATAAATAGAATAAAATCTTGATCATTGGTTCATGATATAATTAATGCGCGAAGATTCATAAAGTATAAGTATATACACTGATGCACGAAGATATTCATGATGCAGAAAATATATATAAATATATACACACGAGAGAAGTGAATATGGGGTTGTCAAACAAGTATTAAAGTAAAATAAATAGAATAAAATCTTGATCGTTGGTTCATGATATATGTATAAATGTTACTTTTGAATTCCAAACTTAACTGAGTGTCATGGTTGGCAGAAATACATTGAAGCAAGCCCGCAACTTTCACTTGAAGACATAAAACAGGGGACACAGAACTTTAGTGATGACAAGTGTATTGGCCAAGGAAAATACTGGAAGCTATATGAAGGAGAGTTTCCAGATGCTCACAATGATCGATACACAACTGCTCTTGTGAAGCGGTGGGACAATAAGTCTTGTGAAGCGAGTTATGAATTTATTGCAGAGCGTAGAGTTGTTTCCCACTATAAGGACAACGATGATATTGTTGATATTGAGGGGTACTGTAATGAAATGGATGAAAAAATCATTGTTTATGAGCACGGGTATAACAGAACTCTTGATAAGCATTTGGACGATGCTAGTTTTAGTTGGACGAAACGCCTCAAGATATGCATCGATGTTGCATGGGTAGTGCACTCAATAGAAAGCAAAGGTTGTAGGATTAGAGACATCAGAAGTGGTAGCATTCTAATAGATAGTGATTGGAAGGGTAAAGTTTCTAACTTGGAATTAAGCCTCGAGGACAGTAAAAATGAAGTTCTTAGTGCTTTACTGCATGGGCCGGAATATGACAGCATTAAAGATGAACTTCTTGTTGTTTTACTGGAGATACTGTGTGGGAGATTGGATCGGGGAGAGGGATGCGAGAATTACTCCGAGTCTTTAAAATCTTTGGCTAAAAGACACTACTTTGAAAAAAGAAATCTTGAGGAGTTGGTGTTTGAGGGGATAAAGGAAAAGATTGCTCCAGAATCATTGAATCGATTTATTGAGATTGTCAAATCACGAGTAACGCCAATACAAATGGTACATATACTTCAGGATGCATGCAGAGAACAAGTAAGTGCACGTTTTCCTTATTTTAGAAGAATTTGGCAGAAAACCAGTCACCTGGTTTAGGCTGGGTTGGTAATGGGTGTGAAAGGTTGAGTGGGTTGGGTTGGGTTGGGTTATTTTACGTAGAAGAGAGAAAAATTAATTTTTTTAATTAATTAAATCATAGAGTTTTTTTCTTCTATTTTCGAAACTGAGAAATCAAATCTGTCGACTTAATCAGAGATGTCTCACCGGATTGAGCTATAAAGCTGTGGAAATGCTTTTCTAGATTTCCCAATAGTTTTTAAACGTCGAATGTTACACTATTTCTATTCCTACTTCTAAACTACCTCAATATATTACTAAAATCAACGTCAGGAATTGAATCCCGATCTTCTTCCCAAGAAACAAGAACCTTTACCACTTAGCTAAAGCTAGAATGACAAGTTGGGTTGATGTAGGTTGTGAGTGTGTGTAATAGGGAGAAATTGTAGATAGGAATATACGAGAATTACTTCATTTAAAAACAGAGCAATTAATGATATCTATATGCTTTGAACATTATATCTAGACCATTGCATACTAATCACTCTTGTTACAAATGAAAATCTCATGTGATGCGTGATTATTAATGTAGTAATTGGTTTATGATTTGACATGTGTTAGAACTTCTTTATAATTTCTTCTTTATTTAAACTATAGCATTTCTCTAGACACAATATTTTTTATTTTTTTTTGAATTAATTAGTATGTTAATTACCCGTTTGTATGGTTACTTACGTCTTACTCTCACATGTTCTTTACCCGTTTGGTATGGTTACCTTATGGAAGCAGTCTCCGTACCTTTAGGTACAGGCAAGACTGTCTACATTTCACCTCTGATGAGAACCAGAACACAGAACACAAACCAGAACATCAAAAAGAAAAGAAACATAGCAGAATATAGCAGAAAACAGAACTCAAGCTTGCACGACATATATCCGAACAAGTCGGATGACAATTAGATATATGATAGGCGGCTGGTATATGAGCCCAGCTAGCTCCCTAGTTGCGTGAAACGCTAATACATAATTCCACACTAATAAACGGTGGCCTATGGCCTTATTTATCCAAGTTATCTAACCCTAAACTTGGAGCACAAGTAAATAATAAAATAGACACTTAACAGCCCATTAATTAAAAAGGCCCAGCCCACTCCATGATTCGTATCAACCTCCCCCATACCCCGCTTATGCAGGGATTGGGTATTGTTGTTGTTGTTGTAGTATGTTAATAGAGTGTCATGATTCACAGGAATACGTTGAGGAAACCCCACAAATTTCACTAGAAGAGATAAAATCGGCAACTCATAACTTCAGTGATGAGAAGTGCATTGGCGAGGAAAGATATTGGAAGCTATATGAAGGAATATTTCCACATGCTAACGCTAATGGATACACCACAGCACTTGTGAAACGATGGGATTGCAATAAGTCAACTGACTCAAGTCAAGGCCGTCAACAATTTTTTAGACAGCTTAGAATTCCTTTCCTATTTAAGAATGAGAATGTTGTTGCTGTTGAAGGCTATTGTAGTGAAAAGGATGAAAAAATAATTGTTTTTGAGCATGCGTATAACAGAAGTCTTGATAAGCATTTGGACGATGTTAATCTAAGTTGGACAAAACGCCTCAATATATGCATCAGTGTAGCAAGCTTGTTGGACTTTTTTCATAACATTGATACAATGTGGCCGCTATCGATGATACACGGAGACATGAAAAGTGGTAGCATTCTAATAGATGGTGATTGGAACGCTAAAGTTTATAACTTGAATCAGGATTTTGCACAAGATGGAGAATGGGTAACTGATACAAGAGCTGACAGCTCATTGGGCTATTTTGACCCACAACACAAAAGATCAGGTATGTTTAAAGATATATTTTCACTTGGTGTCATTTTATTGGAAATGCTGTGTGGGAGATTAGCGTGGCCAGAGGGATGTGAAGATCACTCTCGGTCTTTAGGTCCTTTGGCACAGAGACACTACAAGGAAAAAGGGAACCTTGATGAGTTGGTGTTTGAGGGTATTAAGGAACAGATTGGTCAAGAATCATTGGTTGCATATCAGGAGATCGCCCTGAAATGCATAGCGGATAGGCAGCCCGTTGGACAAGATGTGGTGAAACAACTTAAGAATGCATTGGATTTACAAGTAAGTGGTTTCCTACTTCTACAATATAATATAATCTGGTATCAAAACATACTTGGGTGAAATGATATTTCTGAAAGACTTGAAGTAAAGACATTATTGTATTTTAGCTGCTCTTTTTTTTTTTTTTTTAATTATCAAGAAAGTCAATTAATTAAAGAAAATGTTTAAATGTGTGATTTAATTATTTGTATATATATATATATATATATATATAGGAGGATTATGAAATATGGAACTCCAAAGTGCCTAAAGAGTATAAAGAATATATTCAGATTTCAAAAAACCCAGAGGTGTACTCTACCGAAGGAAATAAGGATCTATATAACATGCTCACAAAAGGAATCCTCCTTCAACAAGGCAAAATGGTAATAATTAGCTCGATCGTACATTATTAATTATCATATCTAATTTATTAATTTGTGTATTTTATATTTTTATACAACTTTTGCCCTCCTTCAAATAATGTTTAGTTTGTCAATCCTTTGACATATTTTGGCTTGAATAATTGCAATTATTGCGAAGACTTACAATTGCAAACCGAGAAATTAAGCTAGTCGTACTAATATACATATGCTCTTACAAAATTAGTTTTTTCTTCTTTTTCTTCGTTTTTATAATATAGTGTGACAAAATGTAAGTCCAAAATAAATAGTACAATAGAATTTAGACGGGGTTTTATTTGTTTGTTGCGTATAACAGTGGTTTAAGCTCGGTGCTAATGGAGAAAGACAGCAAATGATATCAGCAACGACGTTTTCATACAAAAACCGCTCATCACGCATATGGCAATCAATTCCAGAATCAAGGTACCTCTCTCTTTATCTCTCGGGTGTGTTTGTATATATGCATGTTTAAGGTTTTACCGCATTTATGTATGTTGTGAATTAGAGTGTCTATAAAGAGCACGGTATATGAATCAGTGTGTATATATTGTTCATCTTGAATGACAATTCGACGCGCACGGTTGATTAACACTTGCCGAAAATAATACGTACTCCATGATAACAAAGTATAAAAACTTATTTTTAGACAAAACAATCTTATATATTCGATACTCCTTAGCTCTGGACGAAGGAAATTGAACTATTACATTTGCTCCTATCCAGGTCAAAAGAATTATTTCAAACCTTAGGGATAAGTCTATTATTGCAAATAAATTCTCTACCTCATTTGGAGTTTAATCCATAATTGTGACAACCTTGTCAAAAGTTTTATTAAATCTCGTCCCGAACTTTGAGTATTTCATTGTTGTCAATGAAATCAACAAACTTGGTTATATAACCTTTCAAAAGTGTGTTTTCGGTTACAAAGGTTAAACAAGACTCACAAAAACAAAATTATACAACTAAAATTATTTTTAAAAAAAATATTTAAGTTAACGGGTTACCTCCCCATTTAGCACTAAGTTTAACGTCACCAGCCCCCCGACGATACCTGATTGAATTTAATCGTACTAGGGATGGTATTTGATACGCAACCGAACCGTACCAATACCGCTTAATACCAAAACAGATTTCATCCCAAACCCAAAACCAAAACTGAACCAAAGACACTAAATCAGAACTATTTTGGTACCGGTTTTTCAGTATTATACCGTTTGTACCTGAATATATTGTGATACGTCTTAGAGAAATTACATGCGCTGCATATAAAACAACATATACATACAGAACGTATTTTTTTGGTTCGAAAAATGGTACAATTTAACCAATTCTTCATATTCCTTAAATATAGATTAATATATATCTCACATTAATTAATAGATAGATACAAGTATATAGGTATGCAAATTAATAGATAGATAGATACAAGTATAATATATATCTCACATTAATATATATCTCACATTAATTAATTAATAGATAGATACAAGTATATAGGTATGCAAATTCAAGCTCTTCATATCCCTTAGAAAGATCGGTATCCAATTCTTTTATACCGGTACCGAACCGTATAACAGTGATACTGAATTATGTTGAATATAGGTACCGAATACCTTTGAACGGTATTTCGGTACTGGTTGCGGTACGGTTTCAGTTTTTTGGTAATTTCACTCATCCCTAATTCAAACCACTTACCACACACATTACCTAGAAATTCTGGTAAAACATGATGCGATAACCTGATATGCATTCCTAACTTTTAACACTTTTTTTAAGTTTCTCTTTTGAATCCGAATGAAGTGTTTGACTTTGCATTCCCGAACCCATATTCTCTTAGTTGACCGTATTGGTTTGATGTTGATGGGTGTTCTTTGGGACTTTTCTTTTTCTTCCTCTCAAGTGTGTTCTTTTTATAAGGCATCATCGTCGATGGTGCTTTTCGTCGCTTCCTCTTTACCTTAACACAATTCTCTTGAACTTCAACGGGTCCACTGATTGGTTCTGCACTATCATTTCTTTGTACCTGTGAGAGTTGCATCTCTTCTAAGGATTCCAGAAACTCGTCTTCAGTTCTTTGGAGCTTTGCTCTCTCCAACAATGTTTCCCTGCAAACAAATAAACATTGCTCCAAAGGGGGGTTATCAAAAATGAGAAGATCATGATTTGGTACACAACCTTTGATAGCATCTATTAAATAACAACCATTAACATTAGAAGCATATGATAAAGAATTAAAAAGATTAATTCTCAATTTCTTATTACCAAATGCTATATCCATATTGATCCAGTCCTACAATTTATGTTTGCATCAATTGTAGCCAAGAACGGACGACGAAGGGTGATTGTAGGTTAAGTATCCTTATATGATGTCTCGGTTTCTATTACAATAAAGTCTACTAGGTAGTAAAAATAACCTTGATAATCACATCCTCCAAGACACCCTATGGTATCTTTCTTAATTGATAGGTAAGCATTTGGACAATGTCAGTTTCCTTTAAAGTACCCAACTCGTATCGATAAAAAAGACTAGCAGGGAGTATAATGATACTTGCCCCGAGATTCAACAATGCCTGTTTAATATTGATGTTACCAACGGTTACATAAATCAAAGACTTTCTCGGATCTTTGAACTTAGGTGGAAGGGAACTAGATAAAACAACACTAACTTGTTCGGTCAATTACACCTTCTTGAGCAATGATGATTTGAGTTTCCGTTTATAATTCCAACTCAGTAATTTTATGCCATGAGATTTCCACATTTTGTTGTTTAAATGTGCGTTAAATCCGAATTTTCTTCCAACCTGAAATACAACCAAAATACATTAAAGTATGCCTATTCAGTTATAAACATTCAGTTATCCCCTATCATTAAATAAACATGCTGACTTATTTAGTTATTTGTACTTTTAAAATCTTATAACATTTGCAGGTTCCAGAAAGTAGCGCAGATGTTAGATATTTCTAATTTGAAGATCCAGATCAGGATAAAAACTCATTTTTTATCTCCAGACATCAAATATGGGGTTTATCTAGTCTTCAAGTTTTACCATTCAAGAGAATCTCGAGCTAAAAGAGAGTATGTGAACCTAAGTTACAAAAGGGGGAAAGAAAACTTACGTGCATATTTCGCTACATGGAGGGATGATGAGTGGATGATGATTGAATTGTGTCGATTCTCAAATGATAGGAAAGATTTTGAATTTGAGGCTATTCTAAAGAGCTTTTCACGATGTTATTGTGGAAGTCGCATCATCTATGTTGAAGGCATTGAGTTTCGATCCATAGACAATGCAAGTTTAAATATTACTTTAATACCCATTCTAGGTTCTTTTGTTTTAAATTTTGGAACAATGAGGGTATAAATTTAATGTTCTACATTTTATGTGTTTTAATAATGGTCTTACGTACAATTTTTATGCAGGTTAATTATGAAGAAATTGAGAAGTCAAAGGATGTCCAACAAGTCTTGAAATCAATCTCAAACATTGATGAGGTGAAACAATCTACAATTGGTGCACAGATATTTAACATAAATGAAATCAACAAAAGGAAACATCTTAGGCTTTCACCAATGGAATTTCTATACGACTCTTGTAATATGAAGCCTTTTGATTTGAATCCCCCATCCATGTCAAGGTTTGCATATATTTTAAGTTAGCAAACTTCAATTCATAACATCTTTTTATTATAACATTTCTCAACTATTGAAAGTTGTTCGAGCTAAAACTATAGTATGTTCTCGCATAATATTATTCATGTAGATCCCCGGAGGTAGAGTTTTTACGGCAACAAGTATTTGGTATCAAGTGCAAGATTGAAATTCAAATGTTGTCACCAGATACAGATTACATGTGTTGCCTCGTATTCAAATTTTCACAAAAATGTAATGGCTTGCTTGGTCCAGTGATAATACGAGATCTGCATAACTGGAAAAACAAAGAGACTGGAATTCTTTATTTTAGATCCCCAAGCCCATGGAATTTACAAGATACTGATTGGGTTCCAAGTGGGAGGAAAGATGGATTGATGGAGGTGACTGTGTGGAAATTCAACTCAAATTCCAAGCTAACAAATTATAGTGTTCCAATGAATCTAAAATTGATAACTTATGATGGAACAATGTCCGACCTTATAGTATGCAGCCTCGAGATTCGGCCCATCTAAGAGGATATATGAGAAGATTTTACTTATGTTGTGTTCTTAGTGTCTCACTTTTGGCAAAAGGCTTGTTGAACCTAAATTGTTGCAAACGAGTTACCTTATGAACATTTATAAATTTTGTTTGTTCACTTCATCTACATATGCTTCGAGTGAAATAAAAATAGGATTGGCATTTTGACCATACGGAAAAAAATATATGCTTTTGATCATGAACAGATATGGATCGGACTAAATCAATCATTTCTTTGCACTTTATTAATTCAATCCTTTCTTTGCACTTTATTAATTTGCAGTTGATTTTATAAAAAATAAGTGTGAACCTGAGTTTTATATTAGAAAATATGTCAAACCTTTAACCATTTTTACACCTCCAAATATTTGCTCCTAATTTCCTATGACTTGCTGGGAGGGGAATAAAGGGGATTTTTTTGTACACGTCACTCCTAAAGGTTGCATGCTTGGCTATATGCACGTACCTATGTTTATGATACGCTTATGTTGCTCTTTAATTTGTATGTTTATTATATGTTTATGTTGCTCTTTAATATGCTCAAATAAGTTTTTATCTGTTACGTTCTGTTGGATATGTTTTTATGCCCTATGTTTCTGTTTCTATAATCTATCTTAAATGTAGCCAACCGATTCTGGCCGCCTGGTATGATTTCTTACCTCTTATACTTTACTATTCTTCCCCCCTTTGGCCGAAGTTCCTTATGAAAGCAGTCTCTTTACCTTTGGGTAGAAGCAAGACTGTTTACATCTTACCTCCCCCATATCCCGCTTCGGCAGGGATTGGGTACTGTTGTTGTTGTTGTAGGCTATGTCTTGGCTTTGTTTGATATTTCATATCATTTCACAAAGATATTCTTTTATACTGTTGGCGGGTTTGTCAGCAAGTGCATCTCTGAGGAAACTGGTTATGGGTAAAGATGTCAAGATTATTGAAGCTTCAAAAGTTTGTCAAAACAGAGTGGTGATTAATGTAATAGATCTGTTTGTGCTCGAAGAATGTTGTTGTACATGGAATCGCCTGGCCTTTGAATATCAATAAGCTTTCTATCATGTCTAAATAAAAAAGGTGCTTTCTTTTTAGTTCTTTCAACCATTCTTATATCTCAATAGATATACAAGAGTTCAAAGTTACTCCTTCCGTCCCTTTTTAAACGTCTTATTTTGACTTTTTGACCTTTTTCTTTTAAACTTTGACCGTAAATTTTTTTGTTTGTGTTATATAACACTTGATATAATTTTAGGTATTTAGTTTCTATTTTTGACTTGCTCAACGACCTTGGTCAACCGCTCACCACGATATAGGGCTAAAAATCCTTTCAAATTTGGATACCCACCATCAACAACATAAAAATAATCTATACAAAAAATTATAAAATGAATTGGTTAATAAACATATGAAAAGTTAGCTTAAATTACAAAAATTAATTTGGATGTCCATACCTGAAAAGCAGATTCTTGGTGTGCACTAGATTGATAACACACCATCATTGCAGAACTACTTATAACGAGAATGTTATATGGTGGCATCTATGGGAATCCTAATAACGAGAAGGCGAATTATGATAAGGAATTAAAAGCAATGCTTTTGGTCATTACACGTTGACTTATTTTTGTCAACCAAACCAGATAATCACAGAGGACCTGATTGTTATAACAACCTCTGTCCCTAGATACATATGAGTTGTGTAAAAATAAGCACTTCACGACATATATGAGTGGTATAACAAATAATTTTCCATTTTCTATTGCATAAAAGTTAAGCAAATCATTAAAACAGCTGCATAAACTTCAATAAAAACGAAAACATATATTAGTAGGTCATAACCCAATGCATAAACTTGATAGAAGTACTATTAACAACGAAATCAAAAGTTTGATTTAGCATATAGAAGAACAAAAGATTGATTACTGATCCTATATTAGCAGATAACCATATATTGTTCACACTACCTATACTTGCACTATAATCAAAGTCTTGGTACTAATCAAAGTCCATGTCAGGTCCATCTACGTGTAGACTACCGTATTACTACTACTTTCTCATGTCCATTATATTGTTCACACTACCTATACTTGTATTATAATCTGTGGATGAAGGTTTCTGATGAACTTGGGCTCAATCAATTGTGCCTCATGTATACTATTTGGTAAAGATACCCCCATAATATTGTATTGCTATGATTGGGATTTGGGGGATGGATTTTTTTATCAGAATAAGTTTCAAAATCCAAATATGATAAGAGGCATGACACTGAAGCAATGATCCCACCCTGCTCCCATTTCCATGCAGAACCAATCCACTCTCGCCTATTCTTTTCCTTTCTCTTCTTTTCTGCTTCATTTTATATTATGCTTCCTAATCCTAATCCTAATCCTAATTTATGAATATGTCAGGTTACACCAAAAAGTGTACAAGGAGAACCAGGTATGCAAGTACCGAGTCATTCTAAGAAAAACTGCATTTACATTTTCAGATACAGCATAGACACATGTAATGATTGTTGTATAGGATCGGTCCTCAAGAAGAAGAAATGCGGTCCAAGCGAGAACGAGATTATCCATATATCAAACTATTTAATTATTATTTACGGTACAAAAGAAATTCATAGTTCCGAAAGAAAATAGCAAAACCGGGAAAGTAAAACCTGTGGATTAGAGATGGAGAGAACAAAGGGTGGATGGACAACAGGTTAAAAGGAAAAGATTGTCAGTTATTTAATTTTCGACCAAACAGTATGCATGGGCAACCTAAGGTTTCAGATACCTAATGTATCAAAAAGGCTTCAAATATCCCAAAATAGGTTTTTTATTTTTTGGAACAGCAATCCCAAAATATGCTAACTTTATGCAAATATAATGTAAAAAATGACACAAGCTTACATTTCATTTCCGACCAATATAAAGATATTTGTTTCTTTTTACAAATATTAGAGAACAAAGAGCACTGACAGACAAGGTAATCAAGACTCAAAACACCAATTTCTTATGAAAAATAACTTGCATATTGAGGTCATAATGTTTGGTTTAACTTGCATGCTTGAGTCTATGTAGATTGTCAAGTCAGGTTTTCATACTGAGAAAAAAAATAGCTCATTGATTCTCTGCATTCCTTTTGATCATGATTCCTTATCCGAATGACTTTATTAGTCCAAAGAACTGCCTTTACATTAGTATTGCTACACTATTTTCAGATAAATTGTCTTGTAGAACTACCATATCTATATAGTGAAAGCATAGGGAAAAAGACTACCATTATTAATAATAACTATACGAGCTAAAACAAGAAGAATCTTATATCAAGGAAAAGGAATCTCACAGTCTAAGAATAAACAGGCTTTGTAGATTTTCGCTCATAAAAAAAAAATTATAATAGCCATCATACTTAATGCCAACCAGTACACAAAATTCACAAATCTCACACAAGTGCACCGGGAGGGAGAGGCACACTTGCCACCAAAGAATTGATCAGGAGAAACATGCAGCTTACATACACATAATCAACAAAACTGTGTAGTAGTTGATAAGGAAGGGGGTGAAAGAACCAAGGTTCACCTGCTTTTGGTTATGGTAACAGGCAACTTCTTTTCTTGTTTCTTAGAGAATCTTGCCGTAGACATGCTAAATAGCTTGTTAATTGACACCCCTTCACCTGAAATTTTACCACTAGCTTCAAACCTATGCTTAATCCTCCCATGAAATCCATACCCAAGGAAAGCAGGAAATGCCAACATCTCTCTAACTTCATACCCCATGTCCTCAGTTAGGTAATCCATTTTCTGTTTCATTGATTTATGATTGTATTGCAGTACTTGCGGATGTTTCTTTCCCATGGCAAGAATTTCTTCACAAGTCAACCCATAATTCAAGAAGAGACTAATCACCTCCTGCATGTTCTTACAACTAGTTCTGCACACCCATCCCATTGCCAAACCCAGCTCCTTTGTTCTATGTTCATACCCAATCTTGAGCAGCAGAACCAATTTATGAGCAAGGTTATCTTCAAACGACAAGCTAAGAAAAAGAGGGGCTTTGATTAAAAGTTTATAGATATCATTGGAAGTGAAGCCACATTGCTTAAGGAATTCAATCCGAGGTTGTAGTTTTCTTTTCTGGCTAGCACTAAACAAACTTGGATACACAAGTATGATTTTAAAAATCTCTTCATCGGTTAAGCCAGCAAAAGATCGGAAGAAGTGAACATGATTAGTATAGTGTTGGACGGAGTAGGCTAAGATGAAAGGAAGTTTAAGCAAAACAGTAGTTGTTGCAGCCTCATCTCCCCCGCTCATATTCAAAAGAAACTCAATTCTAGGGAGCAGCTGGGTATCGAGATCAAAATTGAGAATGGCTGGACGACGAAGTATCAAGTCAATACCACCAAAGCGGTTCAAGAAGGAGATGATAGTTTGAATATCTTGAGAGGACTTAATACACAAGGCCTTTGTTAAATTAAGATTGTTGAGAACATGAGGAAGGCTGTGTAAGGGAATACCAAGATCCAACAGCAGGTGAACCTTTGCTTCAAAATCGGACAAATATATAGGGTCTGTAGCAGATAAAAGGCGTGCAAGCTGGGCAGGCTCAATCATGGTAGCACCATTGAGAATGAGATTATTGGTGGAAAGAAAAGCAAGCAAGGAATGGACTTGTTGAGCAATCAAAAGATTGGGTCTTTTTCTAATAAGTCTGGTTAGGAGAGGACCATGAATACCAAGATTTTGAAGAGAATGGATTTGGGTGCGAATGGATTCGAAAGGTTGAAACTTAAGGTATTCGAAAAGAGCCTCGGTTGCTTTGAGGGTCATACCCATTTCAAGCAAGAGTGAAAACAGAGGAGTTCCTGTGTGTGTGTGTGTGTGTCACAGAAAAATTAAATAAAATTAACAAGTCTACAAACTACTACAAGGTGTTTGTGAAAATGAGTCAGAGAGAGAGAGAGAGAGAGAATACCTGTTGTTGTTGTTGTTGTTGAAACAGAGGTGGCGTTGCATCGGAAGAAGCGTGGACGCTTGGAGGAAAGACCCCCCAATTGTAGGTTAGCATAGAAAGGGAGAGTGAGCGGTGTCCTCCTAATTAGATAAGAACAACAACAAGCATCAGCATCAGCAGCAGCAGCAGCATCTCTAGTAGTACCAGACAAGAAAGGCAAAGAGGGGCAAGTGGTGGTAATCATCATCATCATCATCATCATCCCCGGAATTGGAGTCTGAATTGGATAAGCTTTTCCCTTCCCTTTTCATTTCATTTTAACTTCAGACCCTACCGACGGTTCGATTTGGCTCGTGTTTTTTTTTTAGATATGTTGTTAATATATTAGTGTTATTATTGTGGGGGAGTTGGTGAAGCACAGCAGCCAAGAAAGCCAAAAAAAATATCCATCCTTCATTAAAAAATAAAAATAAAAAAGTAATAAAAAAAATCCGATCAAGAAAGTATTGTAAAATTTGGTTCATTAAAGTATGTAGTTATTGTTGTATGTGAAGAGCATTAAAGAAAGCCAAAAATTACAGGTCTTTCTCTCTCCCCATGATTGATTGTATATATATATATATTACGGTTTGTGTAATATATATATACTTAGATTCATGTTTGGTTTTTTTATGGTTTGATTTTCATGGTTTGTGGGTTTAATTTTGAATTAGTTTGTTGGATTGATTTTGTA
>JAOEHQ010026719.1:0-13758 GCA_025447715.1 Asclepias incarnata
AAAATATTTGTTAACATCTATATTAAAACAAACTTCCACATATATCTATTAATTAATATTTAATAATTCACCAACTGTATAGTATTATTCGAATAGGTTTTTTTTATTTACATTTATTTAATAATTCATTTTATTTTTAAAATGTCGTTAACTTCCCGTGTATTTGACACATGACTAAATTTAGTTTTGCTCTATAGTCCATTAAGATTAATGAAATATATTTAAAAATAACTATATATACAATTCATAGAAAACAAACTAAATCTAATTTGACATTGTTTGGTATGCTTGAATGGAAATGGAGAAAAGGAATCATAGGCACTTTTTAGTTTGTTCCGGTTGAGAATTAAAAATATAATCCTTTTATAACCGAGTCAAGAAACTCAATCTACTAAGGTAATTTAGATAGAAAAAACCTTATCTGTTTTTAAAAAATAAATCAAGAAAATGATGAATAGAATCATAGTTGTTAGACCCGTACAAGTCGTGTCAAAATAAACCTGAAAAGTGGAGATTCGGTTGATGACTCGAAGTTGCTCCAGACTCGTACTATGACTCGATAGTTGTGGTGTGACTCGGTCCGAGTTGAGGTGAGTCACGTTCCGAGTCACGAGTCAAAAAATAATATTACTTTATATGCTTATTTTTCTAAACATAATTCTTTTATATGCTTTTAAATTTGATTTTATTTATTTTTTATTTTTAGCTTAATATATACATATAATACTATATTTCTACAATAAATACTTGTATATTATTATAAAAATATATATTACCTAAATATCATGACTCTTACGAGTCCGAGTCACGTTTCAAGTCACGAATCAAAAAATCAGATTTTCGAATCACGTTTTGATTCACGAGTCGACAACTATGAATAGAACTATGTTACCTTCATATAGTTATATATTTATTTATTTACATATGTCAAGTTGGTTAAAAATTAAAAAAAACTTTTTAGATACAATTTTGCTTTGTAAATAATAGAGATAGATACACAAAGAATATAGAGAAAAAAAATTAGTAAAAAAAAAACAATAACATTTTTGGTCTTTTCATGTGACAGACAATTAACAAGAAAATGAAGAACCACTGGGACGTTTTGTGATAATTGCATAAGGAGACAAGTGAAAAGACAATTGTACCCTCACGTACAACGTAAGTGAAGGACTTAAACGGGTGACAACTAACCTAAAAAGATAGAGGAGCTAGTGATGATACAAAATGAGAATTTAATGATGTTTAACCGAAAAACAGCACACATATTATTTGAGAAAGTAAACCTACAAATAAATAATACAGTTGGAACGCAAAACAAATATACCACTAAGGGTATTTGAGGTATTTCAAACCAAAGCTCTGCTGTCGTCATCATCAATGGTGAAAAAAACAAAACAAAAAAACTCACAGTTATATATAGATTTTTCAATTTTTAATTACTGAATATTAATTAAAATGAATTTTGAGCAGGTTTTCAAGATCACATGGACAGCAACAACAAGAACAACTTGCAGCAAATTAAGCTCTTAAAATAAAATAAAAATCAACAATTTTTAGTCAAATTCTTTTACTTTTTTTTTGTAGGGCTTTTATTTATCCATTTAAGGTACTCTTTTTTTTTACTTCAGATTTAATAAAGTTTATATTTTTCTATCTGGGTTTTTTGTATATAGATATAGTTTAAGTTAATTTGTATGTAATTGCTAGCATTTTGATGTGTTTCAAGATCATAAAGTTTGATTAGTTGTTATGAAGTGAAATAAGTAGATAATTTGCGAAGAAGATGAAGGCTGGAAGTGCGGCTAAGTTGATTGTTGATGCGTTGCTGCAACGGTTTCTTCCGCTTGCTAGACGTCGAATCGAGACTGCACAAGCTCAGGTATGGTTGTTTTGATTGTTGGGTAGTGTATGTATTATGTGTTGGGTTTTGGATTTTAGGTTAGAGAATCTTGATTTGAATAGTGTTAAATGGTTTTTATGTTAAAAGAATTTGATGTGTAGTTGTGACTGTAGTCGGGTCCTGTGATGGTAGCCTAGTGATGTGGGAAATGCTACCTAAAAACAGAGGTCATGAGTTCAAATGTTGTCTCAGTGTCCCTTTAATCATGGTGTTATGCAGTTTACCTCTTCTAGCTATCCATGGGACCGGTCGGTGGGGGCTGCTGGAGGGTCCGTCACATTTTTTCTGTGACCGTGGTCGGTTTTCTGGTTTTTGGTGAAGTTGTGGGCAATTGGTTGGAAGAATATTTTTCCTTTTTCGTGTGTTTTCGGGCATGTAGGCAAGTCGGTTTGGAGATGGGGGTATTTAGAAAGTATCCCAGGCTTAGTCATCAGTGGAGCCAAGGAGGAACCTAAGTTCTTGGGTGAAGTTGGATCAGTTGGTTGGGCCAACATTTGAGCGGGCTGTTGGGTCTGGGTGAGCTTGATTTACCTCTCAAGTGAGGGGCTTGGGGCAGTCTGATGTGGGCCGATTGGGGTTATTAAAATCAACCTTTTGGAAGAATGTATTGTTGTTGGAATAAGGACGAGGAAAGGGTTGGAGGTAGTTATATTTGATGAGAAACTAGAAAGTTTGAGGTCATATTGAGTGCTTGAAAGTTTGAGGTAGTTTCAAGTTTTGAAATCAACCTCTATAGTGGGAGTAACAGTTTTTTAACGGTCAAAGTCTTTGAACTCGGATCTTGCTCTCATTTCCGCCACACTTGCCTATTCATGGTGTAAATGTAAATTAGTGGTGATTCACTATAAGTAGATTTAACTTACTCTTATAAACAAAATCAAACATAAAAGTGAACATGAACTATGGACAACCCTTTCCAATCGATTAGGATATTGATGCAGAGGAAAATTTAAAAAGTAATGAGTAGCTAATGCATAGACCTCATCTATAGTTTTTACTCATACATACGGACATGAGTCATGTGGTTTTTAGTTGAAAATGGTTGATACATTAGAAAAAGGTCATGTTAACGTTTCTAGGTTACCCTCTCTTATTTAATGAACATTTGGAGTTTTGAAGAAAAAAGACATATTATTGCAGCATGTGGACTAGCTAAGCAATTATAGATTGTTACCTTATGTATTTTTTTAAGATGATGTAGTCACTATCTCTAACTAGACACCCAAGCTTGTGCAAGTGAGTAGTTTTCTTTTCCGTTTCTCTTTCTTGCTTTTGGTAAGAACATTTAAAATTTCTGTGTGCTGCGGATTTATGCTTGTTGCTACTGAAGTGTGGGCCTTGTAGATGTTACTGTCTTTCAATAGTTCACCTTTAGAATTGCATAAACACTTAAGTAGCAAGTGAAAGATTGTTTGCGCTTGCTTAATTCAGAGTGGCTTTGTTTGTAGTTTGTGGTTTGTGTGAATGGCCCCAGGATACTTGATTCTTGCTAGTTGCTACAAGCCTATAAACATAAAAAAAAATTCAAAAGTTAATTGCTCGATGTATGTTATTGCTTATAATCAATAGTTGCTTAAAATTACAGGATGGACAATACCTCAGGCCATCAGACCCTGCCTATGAGCAAGTATTGGATTCCTTAGCTATGGTGGCACGGCACACACCTGTACCTCTTCTTGAAGCACTTCTGCGGTGGAGAGAAACGTGGGTCTCTAAACTCTATTGTTAGTATGCATATATGTGGGTCTTTGACCAAAAGCTTTTCATTTATACATATATGTTACTGCTTGCTTTTTATCAATGAGGAGATCAGTAAGTTTCCGAATCGTAGTTCTGTCACAAGAATTAAAGAGTAATATGTAAGACTCCTCAACATATATAAAAGTCAATGTTGTCATAGCTAGGATGTCATTAGCAGTAAGTTTGTACATATCTATGGGGATCTAGAATCACAACCAAGGTGGTCTAGTGGTTAGGCGTCCTGTTTCCTCACAAGAGGTCTCGGGTTCGAAACCTCCCTAGGTAAACATCTTGGAAGTGGCAAGGTTACGCAGCGTACATCTGAGTCAAAAAGACTCGCCATCCCCAAATAACCTGAACAGGGAAAACCTCATATGTTTATCGTTTATATCTACGGGGATCTAGCAGTCAGCAGGTTTACTATTTCCCCTGTCTGCAAAACTGACACTGTGTTACACTACCATGTTCCGAACCTTTAGATGTACTACGATTGCCTAAACTTGTATATATGGTTAAAAAAGGAAATATAAGTAATATATGCATGCTAGAATTTGCAGTGAAACAGAACGGAAAGTATAACACTAAAGAATCGTCAGTGAATAAAATTTTAGTTTGATCTTGGATTATTTCTCTTTCACATTACTATCATGGTCTTGACGTGATGTTTAAAGGGTTCTTTTGTATTGAGTTTGATCATTTCTCGAATACCATTCTTATGTCACCTAATCTGCTAGAGAAAGCCGAAATACATCTAATAATATGTTTAGTCCCCTGATTTGCTAGATTGCGCTTAAATACATATATGATAAAAATCAATCATTAATACAATTGTGATTTGACCATGTTAGTTCTTGTTTCTTTGCAGTGAGTCCCCAAAAGGTGCTAATGATGCATCTACATTCCAAAGAAAGGTTTGCATGAATTGATATATATTTGTCAATGTCTTCTTCCTATATGATAACTCATTATATAGTTGTAGAACATTGGACGTATAGGAAAAATCCATACAAGTGTCCATTTAATGCTTTCCATGGTTTATATCCTGAAGTTTTTTCTCTATTTTTTTTTAAGTTATGAGCTTTTGGGGGCCAACCCTTTGTTATTGAATATATACACACTACTCCGTAATATTTATCCCCTTTTAACATTAAGAATGCTAACTTATATATTCCCTGGATGGAGCAGCTTGCAGTGGAGTGCATCTTTTGCTCAGCATGTATTCGCTTTGTGGAGTGTTGTCCACAAGAAGGACTTACAGGTTCAACATCTCTATAGTCGAATCCTTTTTCCCTGCAAGTTGGGTTATCCTATTCTGAAATAGAGTGCTTTTACCATCACTGCAGAAAAACTCTGGATCGGACTTGAAAACTTTGTGTTTGATTGGCTGATAAATGCTGACAGGTAACCGCCAAATTGCCTTCATACTTTCCAATATTTTAATGCATTGTGTTCTAAGTAGCACTGAGCACTGATGTAATCATGTGTCATATGTATGCTTTTATTCTTGGTTCATACATTAAAAAGTAGGGAATGAAACAAGTGGCATAATTTTCCATAAAGCTGAAAGTTGTTGATTGCAGGGTTGTTAGTCAGGTTGAATATCCGTCATTGGTAGATTTACGTGGACTCCTTCTCGACTTAGTTGCACAACTCCTTGGTGCTCTATCACGTATCAGGTAATTGGTAGCTGCATTCATGCATAGCTTCTTTTTTGTAAAAAGAAAAGAAAGATGCCCTTTAGGCTGTGTTTTCAGTTTCTAAGAACCTTTTTGCTTTCCCTCAACAGGTTTAGTTCTGTAACGGAGCGCTTTTTCATGGAGCTCAACACTCGTCGAATTGATACTAGTGGTGCTCGAAGTGAAACACTGAGTATCATTAATGGGATGCGCTACCTAAAGCTTGGGGTACATGCTAATGACAATTTATATTTAGCAAGTATTATTCTCTTTTTAAAAGAAGCATCTAGTGATATGGTGTGAATACCTTTTGGCAGGTGAAGACGGAGGGTGGTCTAAACGCATCGGCTTCCTTTGTGGCAAAAGCCAATCCTCTTAACCGTGCTCCACATAAACGAAAGAGTGAACTTCACCATGCACTTTGCAATATGCTGTCAAACATTTTAGCTCCACTTGCAGAGGGTGGTAAAGGTAACTGGCCTCCTCCCGATGTTGACCCTGCACTTACTCTTTGGTATGAAGCTGTTGCAAGGATAAGAGTGCAACTTATGCATTGGACTGATAAGCAGAGCAAACATATAGCTGTAAGTAAATCACTTTATTTTTTTCCGTTAGTGGTGTGGTTTTGTAACTTCCCTGAATTTGTACTGTTTCTTTATATAGCTTTACTTGATTATCCATTATTAGTTTTCTAACAATGCAGCTTCTCCTTTGTGTTAGGTTGCTTATCCTTTGGTGACCTTGCTTCTCTGTCTAGGTGATCCTGTCGTTTTTCTCAGTAACTTCGGTCCTCATATGGAGCAACTGTACAAGCATCTTAGGGTAACCTTTTTTAAGTCAACATTTAGAGCCAAGTGGGTGTTTGGATTTGCTTTTTGGAACCGATTATCTGATCATTACTTGAAGTTGAAGTAATTAGTTTTTAGTGTTTGGATAAACATATTCTGCTTTTAATTATCGTTGGTCACATACTCGGCCTCATACTAGTTGCAACAGAAATGATTTTCCAAGGGATAAGCGAAAGCTAGCTGTTTTACCCTTTCTTCTAACCAAATTTGAAAAGCTTTCACTCACATTTCACAATTTCAAATGGCCCATTTGGTTAATCTATTTATTAGTTCTTTATCTTAAAAAAGGAATTTGCTAAAGTACTCACACATCTTAATATTACAACTTTAGACAATAGAAGCACATCCAAATACCATCTGCTACAAATTGTTTTATTACAGTTGATTATCTGATTTCAATCATTTAATATCACTGATTGCTATTAAAACGCGCATCCCAGAACTCCCTAGGATAATTGAACAAGATGAAATTTCTTTAGAGGGGAAGTGAAAAGATGTTCCTTCACAAATGACCTCCGTGTCTTTTTGCCAGATGACATAATTCAGGCTTTATGTTACAGGACAAGAACAACAGATTCATGGCTCTGGACTGTCTTCACCGTGTTTTAAGGTTTTATTTAAGTGTACATGGGAATTCCCAACCACCAAATCGTGTATGGGATTACCTCGACAGTGTGACAGCACAACTTCTATCAATCCTCAAAAAAGGAATGCTTACACAGGACGTGCAACATGATAAAGTTGTTGAATTTTGTGTCACTATTGCTGAACATAACCTTGATTTTTCTATGAACCACGTGATCTTGGAGTTATTAAAGCAAGATAGTCCTAGTGAAGCAAAAGTTATTGGCCTTCGTGCTTTACTTGCCATCGCGATGTCTCCTACAAGCCAACATGTGGGCTTGGAAATCCTTCATGGTGAATGATTAATCAATCCATTTTAAATGCACATATTATTTAAAATCTCCTTTTGACATCTTCTCTTTGCCAGCTCATGACATAGGTCATTATGTTCCAAAGGTCAAAGCTGCAATTGAGTCTATTTTGAGGTCATGTAATCGAGCTTATAGTCAAGCTCTTCTCACTTCGTCAAAGACAACTATAGGTAATCCTTTTGCAACAACAAATATCTCTATGTTTCATTGACAATGAGATATCTATTTTTGACAAACCATATCTTACCTAGATGCTGTTACCAAGGAAAAATCACAAGGATATTTATTTCGTTCGGTTCTAAAGTGCATACCTTACCTGATCGAAGAAGTTGGAAGAACTGATAAGATCACCGAGATAATTCCGCAACATGGAATAAGTATCGATCCCGGTGTTCGTGAAGAAGCAGTGCAAGTATTGAATCGAATTGTGAGATACCTTCCCCACCGTCGATTTGCTGTTATGAGAGGTATGGCGAATTTCATCTTACGGTTACCAGATGAGTTCCCTCTTCTCATCCAAACATCACTGGGTCGCCTTTTGGAACTCCTGCGTTTCTGGAGAGCTTGTCTCTCTGATGACAGCGTAGAAAATGATGTTTCAGATACAAAGAATGTACAGAAAAAACAAGGGTTTAAGAGATCTTCATTCCATCAAGGAGAACCAATAGAATATCGTGCTTCTGAGATTGATGCAGTTGGTCTTATTTTTCTTAGCTCTGCTGATAGTCAGATCAGGCACACAGCATTGGAGTTGCTACGGTGTGTGCGATCTCTACGCAATGATATACGTAACCTCTCATTATATGAAAGATCAGATCTCCTAAAAGATGAAGCCGAGCCGATTTTTATAATCGATGTTCTGGAAGAGAATGGGGTATTAATTGATTTCATATCCTGTCATATTATGTTACTTCAATTAAGATTATCAAAGTGAAGTTTAGAACTAAGAACGTCTAATATAACAGGATGATATCGTACAAAGCTGCTATTGGGATTCTGGCCGTCCATTTGATCTTAGACGAGAATCTGATATAGTACCTCCTGATGCAACACTACAGTCTATACTTTTTGAAAGCCCTGACAAGAACAGATGGGCTCGGTGTCTTAGTGAGCTAGTCAAGTATGCGGCGGTGCTCTGCCCACAGTCTGTTCAGGAAGCGAAGTAATTAAAATGTCCTACCATAACTTATTGCTTTTTGGAACCCTATGTGGTGAAAATTCAAATTTGGGTATGTGTATATTGTCAGGATGGAGATTATTCAGCGTCTTTCACACATCACACCTGTTGAATTGGGGGGAAAAGCTCATCAATTTCAGGATGCTGATAGCAAACTAGATCAGTGGCTGATGTATGCTATGTTTGCTTGTTCATGTCCACCTGGAAGGGAAGGAGCTGGTGCAGTGACAACACGGGATCTTTTCCATCTTATTTTCCCCTCACTTAAATCTGGTTCTGAAGCACATGTCGTGAGTACTATCCACCAACTTTATATGGACAAAATTCGCAAAATCTTTTATGTATGTTTTTTAGAACTGATGTTTCTCTTGTTTATGCCTTTCAGCATGCAGCAACTATGGCTCTTGGGCACTCGCATTTGGAAGTGTGTGAAATTATGTTCAGTGAGCTTGCATCTTTTATGGATGAGATTTCCATGGAAACAGATGGAAAACCAAAATGGAAGGTATTTGTAATGCAACTCTTGTGATAAGATTTCAATTTTTGTTTGGATTCTCATTTGGTTCCAAGTATATAAATATCCTAATTTTGCTGACCCAGAGTCAAAAGCCTCGCCGTGAAGAACTCCGAATCCGCATTGCAAATATATACAGGACGGTTGCTGAAAACATATGGCCCGGCATGCTAGGTCGTAAGCCAGTTTTCCGCCTTCATTATTTGAAGTATATTGATGAAACAATCAGATTAATCTCGAGTTCGCCCGTTGAACTCTTTCAAGAAATACAACCTCTTCGCTATTCGCTTGCATGTGTGTTAAGATCATTAGCTCCTGAGTTTGTGGAATCAAAATCGGAGAAGTTTGACCCTAAGACCAGAAAACGGCTGTTTGATCTTCTTTTATCCTGGTGTGATGAATCTGGTAGTACATGGAGTCAGGATAGTGCAAGTGATTACCGGCGTGAAGTTGAACGGTACAAGTCTAGTCAGCATGCTCGGTCGAAAGATTCCATTGACAAAATTTCATTCGATAAAGAAGTGACTGAACAAGTTGAGGCCATCCAGTGGGCTTCCATGAATGCTATGGCTTCATTATTATATGGGCCGTGCTTTGATGACAATGCAAGAAAAATGAGTGGTCGGGTTATATTGTGGATCAACAGTCTCTTCATTGAGCCTGCACCCCGGGCTCCATTTGGTTATTCACCTGTTGACCCGAGAACCCCATCTTATTCTAAATACACAGGAGAAGGCGGCCGAGGAGCTACTGGACGTGATAGGAACCGAGGTGGTCACCTTCGTGTTTCCCTTGCTAAAATGGCTTTGAAGAATCTTCTACTTACAAATCTAGACTTGTTCCCTGCTTGCATTGACCAGGTTAGATATCTTTGCTGATATTTGTAAATTATTATATCATACACTTAGTTTAATTACTTCTTAATTTGATAAATAGATACAGCTTATTTCTGAAAATTTGTGGATATAACTTCATTTGGAAAAGGTCAAATGACATTCTCATATCAATGGATGTTACTGAGCAGAGGTGGCCATTTCGACGATTCACATATGAATGGATTAATTCGGGTTATGTTTTATTTGCAACTGGTCAAGACTCAAGAGGTTAATTAAAAATAAACAATTAAAAGTTTGCTTAGAAGGAAATGATTCAAATGGTTAAATTAGCCGTGAGGTACCGATAGTGTATTCTAAATCATTACATCTTATAAATAGTTTTATGCAGGATAATTGTAATTATATGACACCTCAAAGTCTGAATGTAATCCCAGGGTAGTGAATCTTTTGTCTAAACATGCGTTTTATTTGGCACTAATTAGAATCTTATATTTGTCATTTGTGATTATACTGAAAATTTCTTTTTGGCCTTTCAGTGTTACTATTCTGATGCTGCTATAGCAGATGGCTACTTCAGTGTATTGGCAGAAGTCTACATGCGACAAGAAATACCTAAATGTGAAATTCAGAGACTTCTGAGTTTAATCCTCTACAAAGTGGTAGACCCATCTAGACAGATTCGTGATGATGCCCTACAGATGCTCGAGACACTATCAGTCCGTGAATGGGCTGAAGATAAAATTGAGGGGTCTGGAAGTTATCGGGCAGCAGTTGTCGGCAATCTTCCAGACTCTTATCAACAATTTCAATACAAACTGTCATGTAAACTTGCCAAAGATCATCCTGAGCTAAGTCAGCTTCTTTGTGAGGAAATCATGCAGAGACAACTTGATGCCGTTGATATAATCGCTCAGCATCAGGTTCTAACATGCATGGCTCCATGGATTGAGAACCTTAATTTCTGGAAACTGAAAGACTCGGGGTGGAGTGAACGGTTATTAAAGAGTCTTTATTATGTGACGTGGCGGCATGGTGATCAGTTTCCAGATGAAATCGAGAAGCTTTGGAGTACTATTGCTAGTAAGGCCCGTAATATACGTCCAGTTTTGGACTTTTTGATCACTAAAGGTATCGAAGATTGTGATTCGAATGCTTCTGCTGAAATAAGTGGCGCGTTTGCAACATATTTCTCAGTTGCTAAGCGAGTGAGCTTGTATCTAGCTCGGATATGCCCCCAGGGGACCATTGACCACCTGGTCTATCAGTTGGCTCAACGTATGCTCGAGGATAGCATGGAACCACTCAGACCAACTGCTAACAAGGGTGAACCCAATGGTAACTATGTCTTGGAATTTTCACAAAATTCAGCAGTGGCCCAAATTGCTGCCGTCTTGGACAACCAACCTCATATGTCACCTTTACTGGTTCGAGGATCTCTTGATGGTCCATTACGGAATACAAGCGGAAGCTTAAGCTGGAGAACCGCTGGTGTAGGTGGGCGGAGTGCTTCGGGTCCATTGACTCCAATGGCTCCTGAAATGAATGTGGTTCCTGTAACCGGTGGACGCTCTGGTCAACTCATTCCAACTTTAGTTAACATGTCAGGGCCATTAATAGGGGTCCGAAGCTCAACCGGAAGTATGAGAAGCCGGCATATGTCTCGGGATAGTGGTGATTACCTCATAGACACCCCAAATTCTGAAATCGACGGCCTTCACCCTGCTAGTGGGGCCCATGGTGTCAATGCTAAAGAACTTCACTCGGCCCTACAAGGGCATCAACATTCATTAACCCATGCTGATATAGCATTGATTTTACTGGCGGAAATTGCTTATGAGAACGATGAAGATTTCCGGGAGCACTTACCATTACTTTTCCATGTCACGTTTGTCTCCATGGATAGTTCGGAAGACATTGTGTTGGAACACTGCCAGCACTTGCTCGTTAATTTACTATATTCTCTTGCGGGACGCCATTTGGAGCTTTATGATGTTGAAAATAGCGACGGTGAAAATAAACAGCAGGTTGTAAGCTTAATCAAATATGTCCAGTCGAAACGTGGGAGCATGATGTGGGAAAACGAAGATCCAACACTTGTAAAAATCGAGCTCCCTAGTGCAGCACTGCTGTCAGCACTTGTGCAGAGTATGGTGGATGCTATCTTCTTCCAAGGTGACCTTAGAGAGACATGGGGGGCAGAAGCACTCAAGTGGGCCATGGAGTGCACATCGAGACACCTCTCTTGCCGGTCCCACCAAATCTACCGTGCCTTACGTCCCCGTGTCACTAACGATGCTTGTGTGTCACTACTCAGATGCCTCCATAGATGCTTAGCAAATCCGGTACCTTCGGTTTTAGGTTTCGTTATGGAGATTCTTTTAACATTGCAAGTTATGGTGGAAAATATGGAGCCTGAGAAGGTGATTTTGTACCCTCAGCTTTTTTGGGGATGTGTAGCCATGATGCATACCGATTTTGTTCACGTTTATTGTCAAGTACTTGAGCTGTTTGCTCGTGTCATTGACCGTTTATCATTTCGGGACCGAACGACCGAAAACGTTCTCCTTTCAAGCATGCCAAGAGACGAGCTTGATCATAGTGTAGCCGACACAGACTTTCAGAGAATGGAAGCACAAAACACCAGTAACTCACCATCTAGTGGGAAAGTTCCGGCTTTTGAAGGGGTGCAGCCACTCGTACTCAAAGGACTCATGTCAACTGTGAGCCACGGTGTGTCAATTGAGGTTCTTTCACGGATAACGGTCCACTCATGTGACTCAATATTTGGGGACCCAGAAACGAGACTTTTAATGCACATCATCGGCTTGCTTCCATGGCTCTGCTTACAACTAAACCAAGAAGCCGTTGGTGGTCACGGTTCACCACTCTCACACCAATACCAAAAAGCTTGTGGTGTTTCAACAAACTTAGCGATTTGGTGTCGTGCAAAATCGTTAGACGAATTAGCAACAGTTTTCATGTCCTACTCACAAGGCGAAATCAAGGCAATAGACAATCTACTTGCTTGCGTGTCACCATTACTATGCAATGAGTGGCTGCCAAAACACTCAGCATTGGCATTTGGACACCTTCTTAAGCTTCTAGAACGAGGACCCACAGAGTATCAACGGGTTATTCTCTTGATGATGAAGGCATTGCTGCAACATACTCCCATGGATGCTGCTCAAAGCCCGCATATGTATGCAATTGTTTCCCAATTAGTCGAAAGCACTTTATGTTGGGAGGCACTTAGTGTACTGGAGGCCCTTTTACAAAGCTGCAGTTCACTGACCGGGACTCACAACCATGAGCCAGGATCATATGAGAACGGGCTCAGTGGAACCGACGAAAAAGTGCTATTTCCTCAATCATCTTTCAAGGCTCGGAGTGGACCACTACAACAGGCCATGGGTTTGGGGTTCGGGACAGGGTCTATGTTGACTGCACAAGCCGGCCTTTCCGAGTCAGGTGTCCCACCTAGAGAGTTGGCTTTGCAAAACACACGGTTGATCCTTGGGCGGGTGCTCGATAATTGTGCGCTTGGCAGAAGAAGGGACTATAAGAGATTGGTACCCTTTGTGACCACCACTAGTAACCCTTAAAACTTGTTAGTTTCTGTTAGTTGTGTACATTGGTGCGTGGTATTTTTTGGCTGGATATTGTATATAATTAAACTAGATATAGTTATATCTATCAGCATGTAATATTTTGCCATTTTGGTTCAAGTTATATAATGTTAATCTCATCTTCCTTGTGAGATCACTGCTATTCTTTTTCTTTCTTTTTTTTTTTTTTTTTTTATTTTCCCTTCTTTTGTTGTGTAATAAGTATGTAATTTTGGTCCATCATCTTGGCATATTTTCACTTTTTTTCAAAAATCAGATTTAATTAAAGTTTTGCCTAGCAGAAAGGGGGTATTGAATTATGGTTAATCATGTGGTAATTATTACTTTGAAAAAGTCTGTTCAAACTCCTTGTTTATCTCTTGTAAGTCCACGTATTCCATCATATAACAGTAATTAGTACTTGATCTCCCTCTGTAAATCCTAATAATCTACGGGCCAAGTACCCCGACCATAGAATTTTCTGTAACCCGACCACCCCCCTTTTGGAGCGACGGTCGCTCCTAAAG
>JAOEHQ010026730.1:0-13757 GCA_025447715.1 Asclepias incarnata
TTTTATAATTTATCGATGTACGGTTTTTGAGATAAAAGATTTTGAATGAATTAGATGAAATGGAGGAGAGAGAAAATAAGAAAGAAATGTGTGACTGAGATTTGTTCTTTTGGTCTTTTTAAAATGGATGTTCTCAATCTAACTTTTCCCTATTTAGTCATAAAATCAGGCTGAAACGTTAGCTTTATTTATAGTCCAATTGTATCATCTTAGTTTCCAACACTCTTATCATCATCTATTCTATACATGTTGAGTTACTTTTGCAATAAATCTTATGATATCATTGAAACGAAATTTATGTTTATTTAATGGATTGAACCCTTATGTTAAATTAAACTGATCAACCCCTCCTTGTAGCCATCACTATACCTTTGTAAAAATCTTGGAAAAAAACATCTACAACTGTTGTTGCAGCACCCAATTGAGACCACAGCCACTGCAACAATAAAATTTTATCAAGTCTATGGAAATGTTTCTACACGACACATACTATCACGATTACATTAGTAAAAATCTAGCCACACAACTATCATTGCAGCACCCAATCGATACCACAACCACTGCAACAACAAAAATTTATCAAGTTTACCGAAATATGACTACACGAAACATAACACCTTACACCGATACATTTCAATATACACCAGCTATTGTGTGGAACCCAACAACTAAAACCATTTACTGGTAAAATGCAAGATAACAAGTAGAATATCCTAATCAACCCCAAAAGTTATATGGTAGTATACAGTGATTTGAAGTCGGATGCATCTATAAGAAATATATCTAAACTCGACCTTGTTTAACATCGATTTCTGCTACGGTTGATGCAACCGGAGAGCGTAAGAGAATTCTTAAGACCTTCAACCCTACATCATTAAAAAGTCCGAGTACATCGAGAAGCACTATGTTCACTTTTTTCAGCACGGGTGACTTGATCAAGATAAGCTTCACAAACTCCATCTCATATTTGTTGTGGATGAATTCTTCAATCTCCAATTAACTTTTTACTGGTGATTGAAAATATAGTTAATTGCACAAATCATCCTTATGGTTTGCACAATTTCGTGGTTTTCATCCCTCCAAGTTTTTTTTAATGGATTTCGTCCTTAATCCAAACTTTTTTTTTGCACATTACATCCTTTTGACTAACACCATTAAAGAGTTAATTGCACAAATCACCCTTATGGTTTGCTCATTTTTGCGGTTTACATCCCTTATTTTTTAGTCAAAAGGATGTAACTTGCAAAAAAAGTTTGGATTAGGGACGAAATCCACTAAAAAAAACTTGGAGGGATGAAAACCACGAAATTGTGCAAACCATAGGGATGATTTGTGCAATTAACTCTTGAAAATATATATGTGAGAAGCTAGCAGTGTATGTATTAGGAGATTCTTAATCATTACACAGCAGAATAATTAAATGGTAGCCCAAAATTAAAAAAAGACTCGGAGATTCTTAATCATTACATAGCGAAATAATGAAATGGTAGTCTAAGTTCAAAAATTAAATTACATAGCGGGAGGGGGCGTTCCGAGAATCGAACTCGGGACCTCTCGCACCCAAAGCGAGAATCATACCACTAGACCAAACGCCCATCTTTTTAATTTCCTGATTTTTTGTTATATATTTTTAAATTCCTATCATTTCACAGATCCGCTCTATATAGATACATACGCACACACAGGCCTCTCACTCACTCACATTGACACACAGAGAGTGGCCGTGTATCTATTATTATATTTCCCGCGTATCATAAAAACATTTACCGCTTCTCACACCAAAAAAAACCCTAAAATTCTTCACCAATCAAATGGGAACGAAGCACCAATCTTCCGACACCGCCGTCTCCGATCCCAAAAAGCGTCGCAAAGTCGCTTTCTCCAATTCCGGTTTGTATTTTTATTACACTTTTTATTCCATTAATAATTTCTCTCAAAAATTTTTTTTCATATAATAATTTTAATTAACGCAGATGAAGGTGTTCTACCTAACGACTGTATCAAAATCTACTTTGGTATGTTTTTCCCAATATTTGTATATATTTATTAACATTTCATATTTGTAATTTTGTATTTATATATTTATTTAGGGTTTTTTTTGTACTTGATAAAATTAATTTGTATTTTTACTTTTGACTTTATGGTTATTTAGGGCTAAAATAGCTAGATAATTTGTTTTATTAAAATAGTGAATGTAAAAATTAGATAACTATTTGCTGCTTTTACAAAACATTGATAGCCACCATTAGCCAGTATGGTAATGCTAACCGGCTCACATGCCGACTTAATGTGAAAGATAATGTTCAAACTGGCTTAGCAGCCTTAGTCAAGGCGGAGCTAGAATACTTGCCGAGTGGGTTCAAATGCTAAATTTATAGCACACATGTTGTCTAGTGGGTTCAGATGAACTATCTTCACTATATGTTACTCTGCCCTAGCCACTACTTAGAGTTTTTGAATAATTGCACTTCCCAAACCCCCCATAAACTATATAAGTTTGCTTATCATGATTTTGGTTCATTTAAATGGGACTGTTGCGTTGTACGATTTGTTTTCTCTGTTTCCAAGGGAATATTTTCGTTTTCTTCTCTAATTCAGTGTGGTTTTTGGGGTTGTCCTGATATTTTGTGTGAATAAATTAACTTCAGTTTCTAAAGAAGAGGAAGTGGGCTCTCCTGAAAGTTTCCCGATTGAACCTGTTGATCTCGCTCCTTTCTTTGAAGAAGATGGCAAAATATATGGCTATCAAGGCTTAAAGGTATTCCCTCTATTTTGTCCAAGTTAGTAATCTCTGAGCATTTTATTTGTGTGGTTGACTGGATGTTGTGATGTGGTTCTGGAAAATACTACCCAGTACTTAGGCAGATTGACATTGAATCTAGGATATGCTCTTGCATACGCTAAAACTATTGTAGCATAAAAAAGCAAAAAAATGGTTATTGTTGAAAATTTTGCATGTCTTTTATAATCTTATTTTGCCATGGAAAGGACTTGATATTGGACAACGTTATTGGTTTATAAGATTGATCTTTGTGTGTTGATTAAGCATCTTATATCTGTTATAAATAACACAGATAACTGTCTGGATCAGCAGCGTATCATTTCAAGCGTTTGCTGATATTTCTTTTCAGAGCACATCTGATGTAAGTACTTGCAATTTATAAAATGCTTTCTGGGATTTAAAAGTGTGTTTATTACTTTATTCTTTTTTATTGTAGAGCCTTGTATGTGTACGTCTAACTTTGTTTGTTTTTCAACGGTTGATTTTGTATATCGCGGGTAAAGGCTGGGAAAGGAATCACCGATCTGAAATCTTCTCTTCAGGTTATCATCAAGTACTCTTCTTTTGTACCTGATCTTCATTTGTATGGAATGTTGCAATCCTGATCATTATTACTTGTTTGTTGCAGAATATATTTGCTGATAATCTTGTTGAGACAAAAGATGACTTCCTCAAAACATTTGCTACAGAGAATCATTATGTTAAGTATGTTTATTGTCTGAAGCTCTGTTAAATTGATTCTTGTAACCATTCTTGTTTTTTGTTTTTTGTTGATTGCTGTGTTTGTCTATTCACAGATCTATGATCTCAAGTGGAAAAGTAATTCAAAGAAACCTTCCTTCTGCGAATAGCAATGAGTTGGTTAGGAATTTGAAAGCAGATTCTTCTGAGCTTGAGGTGTGTTTTACCCTATCTTCATTTGCATCCAAGTTCATGTCATATTTGCCACAGTTTAGGATCTGAACCCTTCAATGCTAAAGAAGGAAAAATGGACAAGGCCGGTTTGGGTGGTCATAACTCACTACAAGTCGGGTTAGGTTGACCTAAAGCACTTTATGTCAATTATCTTTTCTTCTTAATTATTTGATTGCTAGACTACATTGTTCCACTAATAATTTAACTTATTGAATAATGATGTAGTAGGTTGTATGTTCTATTAAACATATGAAAGACTACTCAAATTAGCCCAGCCGCCCAGTTATTATTTTTGTGATCAAAATTGCCACCGTTAAAAAAAGTTACTAGGTGAGAAGCATTGGCTTATTCTTTTCTTGTATTCATCAGGTTGTTCGTGTCGAGGGCACACCTATGGGTTTGCTGTACTGTAGATTGGTACCACTTGTTCTTCTTCTTGTTGATGGTAACATTCCACTTTTTTGAATCATTGAACATTGATATGGTTCTGCGTTTTTTTGCCGATTTAAAGCATAATCTCTCATTTTAATGTCGTTGCATCTCTGTATCAGGTAGCAATCCCATTGATGTTACTGATCCTGACTGGGAGATCTATCTTCTAGTTGAGAAGAAGACTGATCAGCAGGATAATCCAGTTAAACTTATTGGTTTTGCCGCTCTTTATCGGTTTTTCCATTACCCTGATAGCCACAGGTTGAGACTTGGTCAGGTATAATGCTGATCTTTTTAGTCATTACTTTTGGACAAGTTGAAAACACACATTCTCATAACCATTTACCCCATTTTTGCTTTGGGTTCTAGTGTTCTACTAGATGTTATTGGTCAAAGTGGGTAATTTTAGTTATATTTGAAAAAAGATAATGCTTTAGATATGATACCAAAAACTTTATTATATAAACAGTAACCTAAGAGGTTTTAGGCATTTTAAACCTACATTTGACCTATTTGACCCATTCTTGGTAAATTCGTAGAAGGTGCCAACTTAATTTTTCTTATTGACATGGATGAGGCTACTCTTCCTTCACCAACAAAGCTTACTTTTAGGATCTAATATAGCTGGAACAGTAACAATTAGTGGTTGCAAATGGGTGGGTTGGGTAACGTGCGTTTGGTGCAAAACAGTTATATATTAGGTACAGGTCAAATAGGCCAGGTTAGGCCGGCCAACCAGCACATTTCCAGTTATTGAGCTTTGTGAATATTGACTCATGTAATATTGGATTAAAGACTACTGTTAACAATAATTGGTATCACACTATCACTGAGCTATCTGGCCTAATTGTAGATACTCAGTCCCAGTCCCATCGCAGTATGGTGGACACTTCGGAGATTACTCAAGTTTATTAAAAAAAGAACTTATTTTTATATAAAATATATTAGGATGCAAGTATTTGAATACATGATAGATGATTCTGGCCCCTTTGACTTATTTGTTCTGCTCTGTTTAGATAGTTTATTGGATTTACCCTGTTTGACCCATTTTCAAGAAGATAACCCCGTAATATATAAATGGGTTAAAATGCTGCCAATCACTAGAAAAGGGTATACAAGATTAAATGTTTTTTGGACTTATCAATGGCAGATATTGGTATTCCCTCCCTACCAACGCAAGGGTTATGGCTGTTATCTTCTTCAAGGACTCACAAACATGGTAGTTTCAGATAACGTGTATGACCTCTCAATTGAAGAGCCACTGGACTCATTGCAACACGTAAGGGCTTGTATCGACATCCCTCGTTTGCTCACATTGGAATCAATCCAGCCCGCACTAAACTCAACTGTCAACCGTCTGACGGAAGAAAACTTGGCCAAAAGAACCCACATTACCCGCTTCAGTCCACCATCAGACACCATTGAAGAAGTGAGAAAATGTCTTAAGATCAACAAGAAACAGTTTCTACAGTGCTGGGAGATTCTAATTTACATAGCTCTTGACCCCATTGATAAACACCTTGAGAACTTTAAGACTCTTGTGTTGGATCGTATTCGGGCTGATGTCATTGGTAAAGATACTGGTGCGGGTGGGAAGCGGGTGGTTGAGGTCCCGACAGAATATGATCAGGATGCATCTTTTGCGATGTTTAAAACAACGGTAGATGGTGATGTACCAAAGGAGGTTGAGATGGATGAGGATGATAAGATCAAACAAGAGGAGCAGCTACAGAAACTAGTTGATGAAAGGCTAGAAGCTATAAAGCTGGTTGCACAGAAAGTATCTGTTAAGAGCTCTTGAAAGTTAGCATGGTTAGTGGTAGTATTTCAATGACGGTTTTCAATATATCTTATGGTTTTGGACCTACTTACAAAATTTGAGGTGTTTGTAATCTCTAATGAGCTTGCTAGATTTATTTTGTCATCAGAATGGATTTTACAGCATTTTGAAAGTGTTTTTTGCAGTCTTTTACTTTAGCCAAATCTCGGTATGAGGTGCTCAAAAACTTTTGATTGTTATCACAGGCAAAAATCACAAGCAGTTAGCAAATAGTAGAACGTAATTTAACCAGAAAGTTGCTTCATAAATAATAGATACCTTACAGTTTCTTACAGTTAGTTGCATGGTCAGGGTTGCACCTACTAAGAGGTCCAACGACATACAGTATGCAGTGAGTGAATTGTATACGACGAATACATCAAATATTACTCGATATACATCTCAACTACTTGGTTTACAATTTTAAATATGTTTATTGAGACTTTAGATTCACTTTTAGGCACTAAATACAGGATCATCCAACTAGAAGCCAACCCACGTAAAAACCAAAATAAAAACGGAAAGAACATAGACTGGGAAGAATGAACCCAATCACATAACAGGAAGTGAAAGGTTTGTCTAAGTCGATAACCAAAACTTTCAGGTTCAGTTTTGTGGTTGAGTTTTGATTTACTCAAAATCCACTCAAATTGACCCAATTGTTAGCGGCAACTGCGGCCAATATAATCAAGATACCAAAAGTGAATCTTTGAATTTAGCAGGCCTCTCTAAACAGATTGCCAATCAAAATTAGCCTGCCAATAAGAGGGGTTCCTTTGGATTCCACCTGGTGCGTTTTTTTTTGTAACCATTACCATAGGTTTGATTTGCTGGAAATTGTCTGATGGAATGTTAGCAGATTGAAGACATCCGGAAGAAGCTTTTTTTTTTTTCAGCTGGTTGCAAGTCCCGCTTGGTAACCAATCTCCCATCTCTGTACGCTCGGCTACACATATATATACCATAAAAAATTAATGAAATTATTGTTTAGTATAAAACTATTTGAAATGGTCGTTGGATCGCTACCATGACCTTATGTGAGAGACTATAATCTGGTTTATAGAACAATAAAAGTAACTTTTTTTTTTTTTTTTTCTATCATGTGAACTGAAACTTTATTGCGCATTCAACGAGCTAAAACATATTTTTATCAATCATTTTGTATCGTTACTCAAAATTGGAATCAACGAAACGGAATAATGCATAGTTGAATGAGCGTTATTTAAAAAATTAGAATAGGTTCAACACTCATGTACTATTGTACTATATATAGATGGTTTGAACCTAAGACGTAATGTAAAAATAGATATGTTTGTTACATATCTAATTAATTGACTCGCCAAACCTCCTCCCCAAAGTCTGACCAACCTTACTTCACAGCTTCATCATAATTTATTGATCATGAAAATTACTGATATTAAACTTAGCTAGTTTGCAAGTTAGGGCCGAATTTTAGTAGGTTCACACGAGTTTGTGTGGAGTCCAACCCATGTCCAAAGCCTAAATATACAAATGAAAGATATCTTGCGTTTCAGTTGATGATTTTGTTGCAACCGTAAGTCATTCATATGGGATCAGAGGTAGAGCTCACCTCAGACTCTCACTCTCTCAAGATGTATACTCATTTGGTATTGTAATCTTAATGATTAATGTATTAATGAGTATTGATTCATCTTTCTATCTCCTTTTCGTTTATGTTCTTGTTTGATTCTATTGTTATTATCTTGTAATCATGTCAAACAGATTCATGGAGAAGTCCGCACTCCATGTATTCTGACAGATCCGATATTCAGTCTAGAAAACGTACTTACAGTCATGAAGCTACATCATGACGATCATCAAACTACATCGATCTCAATGAATATGCTTTCATATAGTGCTGTCCTTTCATGATTACTTTTTTATATATAAATATTATTTAGTTACACTTGATATAACCAGTTATGTATCACCGTTTACAACAGTTAAGTGTCCATGAAAGATACGGAAAAACTAATTTACATTATTCCGGAGATAAGTTAAGTAGATATTTTTCTTTCTCAGATTATGTACATAAGCTATGAAATGGTGAATTCTTTTGATATAAAATGATTGGCTTAATAAAAATGCTCGATAGTATTATGTTGTATGTTCAAATTTAATAGGGGCATATTTTGGTTGTCTTGCCCGGGGCATCAAAATGGTCAGGACCGGCCCTGATCCCAAATAATATTTGGTTGAATATTCTATTGAGATCTTCATGATTATTTTGTGAGTCCAGTATTCATTCCCATGGATGTCCATTTTAAAAATGTGTTATGTATTGTGCAGACATTGCAAGATGGAAATATTGATATGCGGGCCGAATTTCATTTTTATGCTTATGACATAACCTGCTCCTTCCCTGTGAGTATACGTGCAATAACATGTAGTGCAAGACATTATACTGTCTGATAGAGACTTGAACATAAATTCAGATATATTCAATTGATAATCTGCAATTAATTTGTGTTACAACTGAACCCTAAGAGAATGATAAAAGGTTAAACATTAATTTAGATAATCTGCAATTAATTTGTGTTACAATCAAATCAGGTTTTCATGTATGCTCAACTGGTGCAGCGTTTGTTTCTTTATCTAACATGAAATCTTAATCATTAATTTTGTAATTGACGTTGAAGACTTCTCTTTTGATGCCATCATCCATGCAGGTGAATGGAAAATTTACCAGTGATCAACAACTTATTTACAACATAAGGAAACAAGTTACTTGTATCTTATTTGGCAATGTCTCCAGCTTGTGCGTTTTCTTGGCCCTGAAACTGCTTCTTTCAAATTATCAACATATATATTTTTCCAGGCAGTCCTCGATGCTCATGATGCCGTTATATCTGCCATGAACCCAAGTGTAAACTGGGTGGATATGCAATTGCAGGACAACATTTAGATATCTACCTCAATGCTCATCATTGAGATTTTGTTTCATTGGTTCTTGGGAGTGTCACGTGCTTTTACTGATGTTATAGTAGCAGAGTCAGATATGAAGATTACGTTTTATAACAATTAAATCATAGACATCACAAAGTTCTCTTATTCTGGTCTTTTTCCTTCCTTCTATTAACTTCATATTGGCACCGAAGAAAGGATCCCTTCTTGTTGGGTGGTTCTCATTCTCCTTGCCTGTTATACATAACTTTTCTAAGCATCTCCTCTGATGTCATCAATAAAAGATATGGATGCATCTGTGAAGTTGGTGATTGAGGTCGCACCCAAATATGGTCCAAGAAAATTAGGATTGAGGAGATGATAACATCAAGGGAAGTAACTACAGAAACTTCATGTAATGATCAAAGAGGCAAAGGTGGTTGCGCAGAAAGTATCTGCTTGATGCCCACCGTAGACCAGAGATATAAAACAAAATGAGATAAAGCCATTTCGTCAAACTGCGTTGATTTAGGCCCTATGTATTTCAAAATTTTGATATTTCTAGAACCACAAACACTGCTATTAAATACCATATAAAAAACATCAGAGATGTACCATGAAATGTTTATATCATGGTGAAGTACATTATACACTATAGTAATTTTCATAACCTACTAAGGTAAAAACGGATAGCTGATACTATTATGACAACAGTGAATATTATTACTCATACTTATGGGAGGTAATGAAGTTGCCTAGATTTTGTGCACACTATAACCTTCATCCTCTGATGTCAAGTTCGGACTCCAGTTTTCATATTCAGATCCACCAAAAACCATCTGCTTGATTCCAACATGGCTGTAAACGATAATCCCAACAAAAAAAAGGTGAGTGACTCGCCCACAGAAGGCAATTAACATATCAGGATGTCATTTCTTAGGACCGATTTCCTATGAAGATGGAGTCCAAGTGAGAATCATCGAACTTACTCAGAACTTATTTGTGTCATTGCGTTTATCAATATGTCCAACAGCAAAGGCTCGCTGGTACCAATATCTACCCTGAAAAAGTACAAACCAAACGCTTCTTGCCATCAATATATGAAACATTAAAGATTTTAAGACTCGTCAAGAGTCAATCAAATGGTACTTTATGACATGCACAGTGGATGTAGGAACCAGAAACAACCCTATTTACACTCTTCGCGTTTGGGTAAGGGTTCAAAAGGGTAATTTTTGTATGGTTTATGTTAGGTCAAACCTGAAACACTTAATGTCCAAGATTATGATTTGTTACATAACGCTTAGACCAGTTTAATCCTGTGGATTCGTGATCCGCCAAAGGTGGAGTTGATACCATGGTGTACCAGAAAGCCAAAAAAGTCAATATTTAGTGGGTAAAATTTGACTAGATATACTGCATCGTCTCAATATTACAAGGTTTTGAATAAAAAGGTTTAGGAGGTTCTGTGCATTTAAGATACACCGTCGGCGACTTTTGGTCCGTTTTCTGTTTTATCCAACTTTAAAATTTTATCCGTATGACACGTATCGGATAACATACACACAATGGGGACCTCCAAGCTTTTCAATTAAGTTATTCACTAATATACCATATATACTTTACAGAAATCAACCAAGCTAGCAACTTTTACAGCTATTTTCCATGTAAGCACCGACTTACAAGTAGTTCCACCCATAGCATAAAAGGATCAATTTTTTTTCTTCTTAAAATCAAAATGAATATGAAAAACAAACAATAAAAAATAAATAAAGCAGAAAGGGGTCATGGATTGCGTATAGATTTACCATATGCGTGCTACGTTGTCTTGAATCTCAAGATCACTAATGTTATAAAATGTAGTCGGTTCTATGTTTGCTCCTAGAATACCATCATAACTTGGTCTCTTATCCGTAGTAGATTGTGATAACTGCAAAAATCACTTAGATTTCAAATGTAATGCAACTAGACCGATGTTTATATACATAAATATGTAAGGTTATTAGCAATTACTTGCATGTTCATAGAATTGCAACCGCCAAGACGTCCAACAATATGCCATGAACGAATTGTCTGCAGATAGAATACATCAAATATTACCTTCTTTTACATATACAAATATACGAGTCATAAACAGTAATCATCTGAATAGTTTTGTGGAAGGGAAGTAACTTACATCACAGACCATCTTAATGTCTTTGTCTAATGGAGCATGGTAGAACTCAATCCAAATATACGAGTTGTTGAACTCAAATCTGAAATAATTTAACCCCAACTTATTATTCACCATAAAAATAGGCTTAAAGAATTTTGCTGATATCATGAATATGTTCACGTAACACTGGGATATCTCTTTATCATTTCATTCTTCCTAATGCATTATGCAGGTCTCATATTGGTTTTAGTTTCCGTTACAATCAAGTAATGGGACCCAAAATCATATTCTTATATCTTATCACTTTCTCATTAAGTTTTGAACATCAAGCATTTTGACTTTGTCAGTCTCATTTGTGTATGGCTCTAGATACATAGGTGATTCTGTCTCTAAAATATTTGAGAAGCACCAACCACAAAATGGCATATGTTGAAAATGATCCAACAGAAAGTATAACAGTCACGGGGTTTTCAACACAAATGGAGGTCCAAGAGTTCCGTCATGCATACTTGTTAAAAGTCACCTGCATAGGTGATGGTGATCCAGTTTTCCTCTGAATTATCTTGTCCCTTTTCTTCTTCATCCTCTCTTCGATCTGAAGTTTCACTAAACATTTAGTCTACATTCTAATTTTGATACTAGTGTATTATTGTCTCTATATTAAAACAGGTTCTGGTTCATATAAAACAAGCATTAAAGTAAAACAAACAAAACAATCATTTTCTGTTAACTGAAAATCGTTGTGCATCATGAAAATCTTCGTGCATCAGTGTATATACTTGTACTCTATGAATCCTTGTGCATCAGTTTTATCATGATCCAATGGTCAAGATCTTATCCTATTTGTTTTACTTTAATACTTGTTTTACAATAACTAGTCCCAAAAAAACAAACTAGCACGCAATAAGTTTCATAATTGAATCAACCGTATAGCGGAGTTGACTTTTCTAGTCAAACTTGTTATTTCGAAGCTAAAAAAGATAGCATGGGGAAATATTATGCATTAGGCTATAAACAAATGCTTAATAATATATGCAAAATGCCTACCATCAAATGCTGTACATTGACATTCATTGTCAAAATGATTTTCTTTTTAACCACAACTTCCATATGAACTTGTCACCAACTTACAAATTCGTTACTAAAACCAACCATCCAACTAGCAAAAAAACACTCAAGCATTTTAAAAAGCACCCGACTTTCCAAACCATTATAAAAACCAATAACTTTTTCATCATAACATACACATCAACAAACTTGATTCCTAACTTTTTCATCATGGCATACAAACTGATAGGCAACCACTTGGTCATAGATCAAGTGACCACCTGCCACTGTTTATGCGGAAACCCACATGGAGGTGTCTACCAAAAAATTGGCGCAAGTTCAATCCTCGTCTCAGACCGGATCGTGCCAACCGCATGTTGTGGTATTCGTTCCGGTGAACTTACCTCGGTGCACAAAAGCCTTGCATGGTGGCTGTGTAGGTACCAATCTGGTAGAAAGGATTAATTTCTTTTAAAACCGACAGGCGCTTGAATTTTTGGTCATATTACTCACAATAATCACCAATCTTGAAAAATTATGTGGATTTTGCATACAAGATAGCAAGTGATGTCAATATATTTTCCTTTCAAAATATTTCTATTTTACTTTGTCCCAAGAAATTGCTTAGCTATTACTTATCAAATCTTCCATTACCCTTGAGTAAATCTTACCTTGTTATTTTATTTTATTTTTCAAATAACTTGGTATCTTGAATACATGAGGACCAAATTTGACAACATACCAACTAAAACCTAAACATCTTATCTTAAATGATGTAACTTTTTTAATTGCTTTTTGTGGGTAAACATTATTTTTAAGAAAGTACTAATTTTGACACCAAAAATTAACATAACAAATAAACAAAAAAGTAACTTACTTTAGACCTAGCTTTAACAGGATCATCAAGAGAAGTACCCAAGATTTCAGCAAATTCAGGATCTTTATCATAATTCATTTCTTCATCTCTCCCTTTTGGTGAAAATTCATCTTCAACTTTATCCCAATCAATATCAACTAAATCATTATCATCATGTACTTCTTCATCATCATTCCCTTCTGCTTCAAGTTGTTTAATTTGTGTCAATAAGTCTGTTGACTTCGCTGGTCTTGTTTCACCAGCTTTGACCAAGTATCCGTATTTGTGTTTGTGAGGTTCGATTATGGGAGTGAAAGAAATTGGAAATGAGATGGGGTTTCGGAATTTGGTGATTTGGGGAAGTTGGATTGTGTTGAAGTGTAGTGCGTTCATATTTGTGATAATTGGGGTTTATCAGTGCTTACAATGAATTTCAAAGGGGTTTTGCAGTAGTAGATAAACAGGTGTAATAACAATTCCCATAGTAATATATATTTCAAAGTTGCCAGCGGAAGAAAAGAAATACGAATATGAAATATCAAGTCCAAGCCCACCTGAAGTGACCCAATACGGCCCATCATTCACCCCATAAAAACCCTAACCCTAAATTAAATCAATCCTCCTCTCTGCTCTCTATTTGCTGCAAATACAACCACCGAATCCAAAGGCAACAAGAAGAACAAAAAAAAAACCTTCTAACATGGGTAAAGAAGTTTAATCCCTTTCAATGGTTTCATAGCCCAAAAAAGAAAGATTTCTTATGTCTATCGTATTATAAACTTTGTTTATTTATTTGAACAACAGGTAAGGTTCACGGATCATTGGCACGTGCCGGTAAGGTTAGAGG
>JAOEHQ010026741.1:0-13754 GCA_025447715.1 Asclepias incarnata
AACTTGTTGTATAGTCTTATATTAACATATAAAGAAGTTTGTATTTGTCAAATTTCCATTTCAAACACTTTGATTTTTGAGTGCAAAGTCGGTCAAATTTTCTAAGTAAAAAAAAAAAAAAAAATCTTGTCGTTTTTGGTCGAGTCGTTTCATTCTATCTATCTATCTGTCTGTTTGTTCTATCTATCTATCTATCTATTCTATCTATTCTATTCTATCTATCTATCTATCTATACGTTCTCTGCAGACTTCTTATTCCAGAACGCGGCCAGAATTCGGTTTGTGTCATCCACGTTCTCGCAGAACGCGAGAACGAGCCCCAGAACGCAGGGCCGTGCCAACGGTGGTGTGAAAACGCGCGAGGACGTGGTTGAAAACGATCCCGTTGGGAAGGGCCTTACAAAGTATGTAACTTTATATTTAAAACCCTGAGTATTCTAAACTTTACATATGAGTCCTCAACCTATTAAATATATACTCACATGTACTCGTAGAAGCTGAACATCAATCTTATAAAAGAAACTCAACTAATCATGTAACAGAATTTATATGAGGAAAATGGAATCATGGTTCAACCACACACAAACAGGTTGCAGCCAGGCTATAATCCAGCTTTAACTTGCCAAGGACTGAGCCGCGATTTGAATTCATCTTTTGAACGAAATCTGGCCCGAAAATAACTTGGGTTCTTGATTAGACCAAGTTCGCCCGAAGACGTGGCTCGGGTTTAGCCCATCTCGAATGAATACATATTACACACTTATTTTATTAATGTTTAAATTTATCATTTTCAAAAGATTGTGGAAATCATTTTTAAAAAAAGATTGATAACAAATAATTTATCTAATATTAATTATGTGTGTTATATAATAAAGTTGCATTTGCTAAGTTTTGAGTAAGAAATTACTCTTTTGCTTAAACATAATAAATATATAACTAAAATTAGATAACACCCAGAAAAACAGTTATAAAGATGGGATCAAAATCAATCCTACGGGTGGAGGAGAGTAAAAGACAGTTAAAAATGAAGTCTGTGGTTAAAAATAACTCTTCCAAAGAAAGGGCCAAAACGTCCTGGGGAACATCTTTCCTGGCAAACATTCCAAAAGACAAATAGACCTTGAACATATGCTTATTTTGTCAATTCATTGATGATTCCTTACTTGAATATATATATATATAGTGAATCTCTTGTTTGCAAACATACAATAGTTTATCTATTTTGTGCTGTGTGCCAACACGTACCATTCCAAATTGTGTGGGGTTAACCCATTCCCCCTATAAACGTTCTTGGCTTTTCTTTTATCATACCTCGCAGATTTATACGAGCTCGATCTCATCTGTTCTCTCTCCCACAGGCCCAGGAAGAAAGATATATTGTGCAAATTTTATAGATATTGCACCTTGAATAATCAATCTTCCATGCCTTGTTTGCAGAAAGAGCTCGTAAGCAGCAGTGACCAAATGAAACCACTTGTTTTCGATTCCACGATCCTACAACATGAAACCCACATACCTGAACAGTTCATATGGCCCGATCATGAGAAGCCCAACTCCCAAAAAGTGAAGGAACTCGAGGTTCCTTTAGTAGACCTAGGAGGTTTCCTTTCTGAACGACCGAGTGCAGCCAAGGAAGCCTCTAGGCTTGTTGGTGAGGCTTGCAAGAAACATGGTTTTTTCCTAGTGACTAACCATGGAGTCGATGCAAGCCTCATAGCGGATGCCCATAAATACATGGACATGTTCTTTGAGCTCCCATTTCTGGAAAAACAACGAGCTCAAAGAAAAGTCGGTGAGAGCTGTGGATATGCTAGCAGCTTCACCGGACGGTTTTCCTCAAAACTACCTTGGAAAGAAACACTCTCTTTTAAATTCTCAGGTGAAAATAAATCATGCAACATGGTGAAAGACTATTTTGAGAGCAAAATGGGAAAAGAATTTACTCAACTAGGGTATGTGATTCTAAATATTTTCATTGATTGTCAATCTTTCCAAACTTGTTAATTTCTCACTCAATTGACCGCGGTTTCTTTCTCGTCATCTTTACAGGAAAGTTTACCAAGAATATTGCAATGCCATGAGTAAACTATCACTTGGGATCATGGAATTACTTGGGATGAGCCTCGGAGTAGACCGCTCCCACTTTAAGGAATTCTTTGAAGAAAACGATTCGATAATGAGGCTAAACTACTACCCCCGATGCCAAAAACCAGACCTCACCTTAGGAACCGGCCCTCATTGTGATCCAACATCCTTAACAATTCTTCACCAAGATTCCGTTGGCGGTCTAGAAGTGTTCACAGACAACGAGTGGCGGTCCATTGCTCCGAATCCAAACGCTTTCGTCATTAACATCGGTGATACATTCATGGTATGTAATTAGCTTTACTTTTCCTTAATTTCATTAACTAATTAGTTTATTCTCGGACCTTTCTGAAAATAGAATATTTGTCATTTTCAGGCACTTTCAAATGGAAGATACAAAAGTTGCTTACATAGAGCTGTGGTTAACAACAGAATTCATAGAAAATCACTAGCTTTTTTTCTATGTCCCAAGAAGGATAAGGTGGTGAGCCCACCCGATGAACTGGTGGATGAAATGAACCCTCGAAAATATCCAGATTTTACATGGTCTAGCTTTCATGAGTTCACTCAGAAACATTACAGAGCCGACATGAATACCCTCCAAGCTTTCACCAAGTGGAATCAAACTATAAACAGCTGATCAAGTTCAAACTCTTTTGTCTTTTATAACTCTCTTCTTCACATGAATTACAGCCAAAACTTTCAGATAACCTTAAATTTGAATAATTCAAATTTAACACTTGGTTATACATGATCGAACGAAAAGATGATCAAGAGTTTTGGTCTCTCATCAAGCTAGGGAATGCATGAATTAATGGGGCATGAAGAAAGCAATGTTGAGGACCATGGTCCATGGGAAAGATTTAGTTTGGCCATGGAGAGGTTAAACTACTAGAAATGTATTTTTTTTTAAAATGGCAATTTTGTTTTTTTTTTGTTTTTTTGTTTTTATTTGAGTAAATATCTAGGAAATAATTTTGACTTACCATAATAAGGTAGTAGTATTACCAACTATCTTTGTAAAATTGGGATGAAAAAAATAAGAAAGCATTAATAAATTCTAGAAAGCGGAATCCTATGATTTATCTATTTATTTCTACTTTTTATCTAGGTATCTTATTTAATTATATATATATCTATATCTATATAATATATATATATATATACATATAGGAAGTTCATGCGAGAACTTTTTTTTTCAAGAACCACAAAAATTTTAAATTATGAATTATATCACATGTAAATGACTTCATTTACATATAAAACATAATAAAGTTTGTATGAAAATGGAAAAAAATTTGTTAAAAACATGTAAAATTACGCATAACTTGATCTGTTCATATATGAATGAATTTGTTCACATGTACGATTCACAAATGAACATATCAAGTTATAGGTGCTTTACATGTTTTTAACAGTTTTTTTCCTCATATGATATTTCAAATATGAATGAATGTAAAAAACGTGTGATTTAATACATAATTTTAAAGTTATCGTAAAAAAAAAAGGTCTTCATAAGAACTTTTGTATATATATATATATATATAATTTATATAATATAATAGATAATTAATTGACGTGATCACCTACCTAATTTTGTTTTTCTTGGCGTACTTACTCTTGATCGATCCACTAAAGAATGGTTTTCTTTTTGGATTTAAATTTGATTAATATCCAACATGGGATTTCTCCGTATTTACAGTATCTTCGATGGTATAAACTTTTCCAAGTCTATAAAATTGTCACGTTATGTTACATCAACTTTTTATAAACCACCATTTTCTATGAAATCATCACAATGTATTAAATTTTTTTAAGTACATAACTATGTCCCAACATATTTTCTTTTCTATTCTTTTTTATATCTATCTATCCATTAATATAATAGGTTGAAAGTATTTTTGTGGATCCACTCTTCTTCTCTCTTCATGGTTCAATTAATATCCATAAACTTTGTTTATGAACTTTTCATGAACTTTGCTCTCCAATGAAAAGATTTGGTTTATGCACTTCACCTAAACTTTCATTATAAACTTCATTTATAAACCTTCATTGTAGATGTTTTTAGAGCATCAGTAATATTATCAGTAATATTATGGACTTTATCAAGTCCACATCGTGTTATATCAACTTTTTATAAGTCACTACGTTCCATAAACTTATCACTTTACTCTTATAAATTTTATCAAGTATATAACAGATCCCGTTCCTTTTTCCATCATTAAGTTATGTTAGCTATATGTTCTTTATAACTTTAAAATGACTGATATATGTAGTAGGACTCATCAACTTTCTCTCTCTTTAGATCTATAGGAATAGACTTTCATTCTGTTGTTTTTATAAATTTGGATGTGCAATGCATTTGTCAAATAAGTATAGGTTTAGTAACATAACAAGTTTGACTGCAAAAAGGTATCCGTATAAAGAGACAGTGAGTTTTGTGTCACATCGATCTATGCCATTTGAGATGTACGTATGCCATTTGAGATGAGAAATTAAGGAAGGGCACACATGTAAGGACAACCTGATCTTTTGTCACTTCTATACAAATTGCCAAAAGAAACAAATGAGCTTTTTTTTTTTTTTTTTCTTTTCATCCATACCTTTTTTCGTAAATCAATTTTGAGTGCATTTTCTCAGCGACCTAATAGAAAACACAATAGTTGAAATAAAAAGAAAATCCATCGTTGCAATAAGTCCTTTTGCATCTTTTACTTTAATTTGTATTATGATCTATGTGATTATAAATGTTTTTAAATGGGAATGTTTCTTTTTAAAAATATTAAAAACTGAAAAAATTGAATTGGATATAAATTTATGATTTTTCGGATATCCCGAATAGGAAAAACCTCATTCGTTTTACCCATTTAAAAGAATCACATTCAAAGTGGTCAAGTGGCTAACATTCTAAACCTCTTTACAAGATATCTCAAGTTCGAAACCCACTAAGTACAATCATAGAGGTAGCAAAGGAAAGTTTCAAAAACGTTCACGGAATACACCGGTTAAGTCACGTGTTGGGTTTTTGTTAACTAAAATAGGTTTTATTAATTTCAAATTTTAATTAATTGTCAAACAATTAAATGCAAAAGCATGTAACAAAACAATTAAACAATTTAATTTTCACCAAGATACACCAGGCATGCCATTTAGTAAACTTGGACAATGCACACATCGTCTTTACTATCTGATGGCTTGATTGTCGTTTTCCTTGGGGCTTGTATGGGATTACATCATAAACGTCACAGAGTGAAAACCGGTGGCTCGGCCTCTGTTGACGGAGATTTTTCTCATGTCTTACCTTGCGTAATTGACACGAGTTTTTTCATCCTTTTTGTAATCCTCGCAGTTAAAGTCCCAAAAAGGTTCTAGTCTGTGCATATGTTGTATTTCTAGAATAGCTTTTGCTTTCGTATTGTATTTGCTTCATGTAATTGTACATTTTTGTAACTAGCGCCTTGCTAGTTTCCTTTTAATATTATTCTGCCGAAAAAATAATGAAACCAAGTCGAGATAAGAAATCGACCTTTGTCAGCTACACGGAGAAGATTGATATATGTCATGTAGATCCCAAAGTAGAACTCATGTCTAGTCTCGTACAAACGACGGCTAGTCGACACTAATCAAGTGTTAGTTATAATCCAAGCTTAAAGAACACGAACAGGGCCAAAAATAACTAGTTGACTTGCTCGAAAGTCCCAACAATGTGGGGATCGAACTTCCACGGAGGGGGAAAGTTAGCTTTTTGCTTCTTTTGTAGTTTGTTGTTTCCGACTGAAATATGAGATTCATCCATATTCGTTGTACTTAACTGTTTAGGTTATAATATATTTGTTGAGTTAAAACCTTTTACCTAACAAAAAAAAAAAAAAAAAAAACAGTCCCACAAAAATAAATCGTACAAATATATAATTGTAAAAGAAAGAGCAATAGAATCCATAGAAGCATGACAGTCTCGTTGTAATGGATTCTTCTGTAACAAGTTTGGAATTATTTGCATTATATATGATTCTTTTAAATTAGTCTTAGTAATTTGTCTTAATGTATGTCCTATATTTGATGCAACATTCTTCTTATCATACAACTAATTAATTAACTGTATTATAAGCGCGTTTATAATATTATTAACAATGTCATAAAAATCGGATTTTTAGTTGAACGTTTACGTACAAAAGTAATGAACCAGTTATTCGCGAGTTCAACTGACTAGTCAAACTTGCATATCCACTAAAAAAACTGGCAGGGCCACAAATTCTCATGCACGCATGTTATTCATCTAATATACTTAGAAACAAGACCTACTTAGTCACACATATTTAGATGAGTGACATGTGTATATGATCATTTGTAGGTTAATTTGTGAGACGAAGTAACATTTTTCAAAATTTTAAAAAGTTTTGCTAACAATAGCCATTACGGCTATGGTATATCTTATTTATTTAACAACAAATCTACTCTATTTCTATATTACTTTAATAAACACCAAGAAATACCAGTGCCAGGGATTAAACCATGCTCTTCTCCCCAAAAAGCATAGCCTCTACCTAAGTAATTTATCTTATTATTTTTGGAAAACAGACGTTTAATAAACACTAATTTCCAAAAGTATAAGCATCTGGGTGGTTTCCATTCGTATTCCACACGCGTTGTTTCTTTTGTATAACCCTTACCCATTAAGCTCAGAATAGCAAGAATCAAGCTCTCCTTTAGATCATTCCTTGAATCAATCTCAATCAACGCCATAGCATAGTTATTACGTCCTTATGAATCCATGCAGACGCTACTAGTGTAAGAATCTAACATAATAGGTTTCCCAAGCTTCGTACTACTCATGCTCAACCATCCTCACTAAAAGAAACAAGAGGGATGTCATGTAATTTTACCTAGACCGGACTAGTGGTACCAAGCGGTCAAGCAACCTGTCGGAGTCGAAGAGTTCAAAATGATTTCCTTAAGCACTTTATCCATCCTAATCTTTGATTCAACCATAAATAAAAAAAAAGAACCCCACATAATTCATCATAATCCTTTTAATCTTTTTGACTAAAGGGTTACACCGATAAATCTTATTCCATATAAACAATACGATACAAGTAATATGGCTGAGTGCCATAGTAGTTCATATATACGACATACCGTATATATGTAAATATAAAATAAAATTTAAAAAAAAAAAAAAACCACTAGACATGCCTAGAACCCCTTAACCAACAACATCAGACTAGTCTATATAATATGAAATATGAATTAGCAGTACAAGACAACTAGACGCATACAGTATCATTAGTCAGCTTTCATAAACTTAGCAGTTGGATTATCCTCCTCGTAAACTTCGTCTTCTGAACCATCTGGGACTTTTTCTGCATGGGAAATAGAAGAACTACTACCAATCTCGGTATTTAGCCCTTTCAGAATATCATACAAATTCCGGGTCTCAATATTAGGTGCAAGAGTTGTGCTAGGAGCATTACCTGCACCTTGTTGAGTGTCCCGACAACTTGTGCTTGTAGTTGGATTTGGAATAACTATATCAGGAGGCTCGGTAGTACCTGTTGTTTCCTTACTCTTTCCGGGTTGTGTTACTTTAGGAACATATTGGAACTTCGGTTTTGAAGGAGTAATAGTAACACCCGCTTTGTCCCTTATCTTTCGTCTTTTAGGATGTTGAAAGCCCTGGTCAATTGGGCCATCTTCATTAGCTGGAACAGTTGGCACAGTATCTACCGGTTTGCCAATTCGGCATCTGTTCTAGGTCTTGCACTAAAATCATCAAAAACATGTCCAGAGATCTTACAATGTGAACACCTAGGGGGAATCCAATTATATTCCAATCTGAATTTCCTGACAATTTTCTTAATCTCAGCTTCAGCAAACCTGGGGATCTCCTGGGCAAAGTTAATCTGTACTAATATTTAAGCAAAGGTGGCCCTGCCAGTTTTCTTTTCAAACATTTCAGCAGTATTCCTGTCAATAGTAATAGAGATCCCAATGGTACTAGCAATATGTCTCAAGATTTCGTAATCCCATAAGGTGACATGCATGTCATAGATATTAATCCAAATAGAAACGTCAGTAGGGATAGGCTTTTCAAACCAAGCATCTGGTTGCCATTTCTTAAGCAAAATAAGGATGTCATTAAACAACCAGGGACCACTTTCAAAGACATGATTTAATCCTTGTTCAGTCTTAAATTTAAGATAGAAATACCCTTGATCATTCAAAATGACATCTTCCGGATCAAACCGTTTCCACAACCTAGTTGCATGGAACTTAAAAAACTGAAAAGCATGGCATTTACCAATAAAATATCCAACTAAAGTATGTGTGTAACATCCCAAACTTTTCGTTTAATGGTTGACTTGTGTCATTAAGTCAACATTTTGCTTTCGTTAAGCCCTTATACGATTTAATGTGTGTATGTGATTAATGTGTCATATGTGTAAGGTGTTTAATGCCTTAATAATATGTATTGATGTGTTAAAGTGGGTAATTTAGTGCTTGAAGTGTCTTAAAGTATTCCCGATAGGAAGATTTAGCCTTAGTTGAGACGTTTAATAGTTGAGGGACTAGAATTGGCATATGGGAAAAGGTTAACTCCAGGTGTAATGATACTAGGGCTCCTCATTAGACATAATTCAGTCTAATTTCTCATTTCTCCCTAGCCCTAATCTCCCCCTCTCTTCCTCTAAGCATTTCATGTGTGATTCTTCCATTCCGTAGCGTATTGAGTGTGATTGATCAAGCTTTTGCATCCTTTAAGATCATCTACAGATATTGTAGGTAATATTTTCTTGATTCTATGTATTAAAGTTCGAATATATCAATTCATCTTAGGTCATAAGGTTTGTGTTAGAATTAATTGTGTTTACAAATCTATTTAGGTCATTTTGAGTGTTTAATCAATTGTTCAATGTTTGTGTTTGACCCACGAATATTTAATGGTTGGTTTCAAGGAGTCATTTGGGTTATATTTTATGTTTATTTGACGTTCATAAGACCTGGGAAGGTGTTGGAAACGAATGGTTTTCAAAAAGAGATGAAAACTGGAAACTAGGAAATTCGACTACCAGTTACGGTGTGACCAACATGGTCACTGCGTGACCATGGGATTGGTTGAAGATAAAGTGGTTTTCGACTAGTGTGTTACGACGTGACCACTATGGTCACTACGTGACCACTGTTTAAAATGACTTTCTAGTGCGTTTAAGTGTCTAGTTGACTTATGTTTTAATCCTTCTTGTATCATAGGTTGTCAGGAATAATTGTGAAGCACGGTAAACCTATTTGTTGATTGTTGTGCACTCCTTTGAGGTAAGATACATGATTTTGCCACATGAGGGACAAAAACTTATCTTTTGCATGCGATAACTTTGCCCAATTATATCTCGTTTAATTATGGGTATTGGGAGTATGTGGAAGGTATTGGTTATTAATGCATGTATTTATAGCTCATGATATGTCTTGATGTACGAGATGATGCATGATATGATTAAGTGTTTATGTGACTATGAAATGTGATTGAAACGTGGCTTGTACACCTAGTCACCAGACTTCATAGGTTGTCATGACACTTGCACGTTTAAGAGCCCAAACTTTAATGTAAATGATGTGATATGTGTAAATGCTCGAGCTAATTGATGTGAAAGTGTTAAGCTTAACCCGTGCTAGCCAACTGAGGCTAGTGCATTGATGTGGTTGCTTGAGTGGCTCCTTGCAACATGGTTATATGTGAAGAGTAACTCCGGGAGGCCTAACCAGCCCCATTGTCTTCGAACATACAGACTAATCCGGGATCGGCTTTGCCTTTCTTTAACGACAATGATGGACCGCTGCAAGGTTACCCCCATCGAGTCGGGTGTGAGGTTCCCTGTCAGGTCTTATGACCGCCTACACACAACCCCACCTTATATGTGATGCATGATTTATGTCACATCTAACGATATGTGATACGTGAATTGAGGATAGGCACAACTAGGATTGTAAATCCTATGATGTATGTTGTGATGATGTGTAACGACTTGTGCCTAAATGATTATAATGTAATCTTTCAAAATGATTAAAAGGGATAAACGTTTTGTCAAATATGTGCTATCTTACTTAGCTTTAATTAGCTAACACTTGTTCTCTTAAATGTGTTGTTCCCACAGGATAAGCAGTGAAGAGCGGGTAATGATAGCAAGTGAGGCATGGGTAGACACTTATGGAGTTGCGTAGTCTACTTACTAGTGGCCTCGTCTTTAGACATTTATTATGTTATGATTTAATGACCTTATGTTATGTTAGACTTGGTTGTTTTTATGTTGGAACAACCTTTGAATTTTCATTTGAATTTATTGTGATGATATACATGATAACACTTTTTTAATTAATGAACCATCTGTTACGGGTTGGTTAAAGCCTTTAATGTTTGACTTCCGTATTGTTTAACGCCGTTAGATGAAATTTTTTGGAAAATCCATATTTTAAAACAATAGGTGTTACAATGTGACCATGCATCAGCTTGTTTATCAATCAAATTATCAAGAATTATGGCAAATCTAGCACCTAAATCAGTTACCAGGGGACCAATAAAATGCAGAGTACCTTTATTCTTGATATTTTCAGCGTCCTTGAAGATGGAAGCATAAGATTTAGGAGTTTGAACCATAGGACTGCTTGGTTGCCCGTTGCTACGATCTTGCAGATTAGGCGAATCAGGCTCCGAGATGTTCTTGTGAACTTGCGCTGAGGTGGCACTATCCTCTATCTCACTATCAGAATCAGTCATCTCAACATGAAAGGTTTCCGCCATCGAGTTGAACGAGACTTTTTTCCCACCTGAATTCCCAGAATTAGCAGATGCTGGAGAAGATGCATCTTTAGTAGGCTCTACAGGCCGTAATCTTCCCATAGCTTCCAGGCCAGTAGCGACAAGCTGAAACCATGGCATCTCCGATGGCTGTGGCATCCCTTTTTCAACTACATTAGGGTTTCAACAAAAGAAACCTCTTTTTTTCTTAAAATTTTCACGAGCGACCCCAGCAGCATGTAAGTGATAATCATTGTCTACATCACGGTGAGTGTTCTCGTCATTTGCAACAGCCCCAAAAGCGGTAGGTTGCGGGGATGGAGTGATGGAGGTGGATCTAGGGTTAGGGTTGTCCATGATGGTAGGAGGGTTTTCCCTATCCAAATCTTTTTCCGGTGTACAATCAGATCCTACCCCTATATGGGTTTTGTTAATCGCCCCCATACCCACCCCCTGGTGGTCAGTCGGCAGCCCAGTGGCCAGCAGCGGTGCTTCCACGGCGGAGGTGACTTCTCCATCGGTGGTGGTCTTTTTTGCAGTTTGTGGTTGATTAGGGTTTAAAGAATCATCAAATCCCAAAACGGTTTGCTTGGATTTAGATCTTAAGTTGTAAGTAGAATTGTTATGTGACTGGAAATCATCTAATGAAGGATCGGATTGTGAAGCTTTAACACGTAAAACCCCAAAAGTTGAGTTCGACAATGGAGGTTTCGTATTGGTATCTTTCACTTTTTTTCCCAGAATTTTTATTATTATTTGGCATAGTGGGAATTGTAATGATGAGTGAAGCATTAATGGATTAAACTTGAAGATTGAAACTTGTGTTTTGAACGAATTTTGATGATTCTTTCATGAATATGAATTCGTTTTTTTGTTAATTAGGGGTGAAAATCGCCAATCTTAGAGAGAAAAAATCACACATTACTAAAGCCTCCCTCACGTCCATAGACCTTTTCCACCATGTGTGGTCTAAAGTTTGAATTTTTTTTGAAATCCAGTATTTTTAAATTTGGGTGTTACATAGCATAAGATTTCTGCTGTTCTTTTTGACATTGTTAGCAGTACCAACACTGACTTCAACAATCATATAAATAGGGTGACCTTGAGCTTCATCCAACGCACTGGCATGTTTTGTAATTACTTCATCACCTACAACCCTTTCGTTTAGAACCCCATTCGCACCAACAGCACCCGCATTACCATCACAGTTTGTCAAGCTCACGGTCTCCACATTACCAACATTCTTATTCAGATAACCCTTGTTTGGCACAAGTAGCGGCTGTACAGGAGGATCCTCACTGTTCGAACATAAAGAAGAAAAAGATCAAAGGGTATAACTAGTGGCTACCACATTCTGTTTGGAATTTTTATCTGATTTCTCTTTTTCTTTAGGTTGATTAAGAGACATGGATGGAATGGATTGAAAACCGAACAAAATGGGCTTTGTTTGAAGGAAATCCGCCGATTAGATTGGCCAGAATATGCCGAAACCAAAACCCTAGTCGCCCTTTTCCCGAGTCGTAAAAATTAAATAATGTATACCACAATGATCATATTAAACATGTGAACAATATTAACAATAAAAACAATAAAAAGGACATGATTAAAAACTCACAATTACCTTTAGAGAAGATTTTCTCCTTTCTTTTTACAATTTTTTTTAATAAAAAAATTGATTTTTTACTGAACTGGTTAAACTGAAAAAACTGCCAAAACCGCCGGTTAGATGATTGCACAATTACACTAAAGGACCGCCTACAGTTAAACCGGTCAATTGACCGGGTAACGGCTCGACCGGTTGAACCGGCCGCTTCTAATCGGTTTTTAAACATTGATTATCAATAATTAATGTAGCTGATAGCAATTCTAGCATTTAGTTGACAAACCAAAGGATTATATATGATTTATGTAAACTTAAACACGGAAAAAAGAAAAAAAGTTGAACAGAAATATAAAAAAAAAAACCGAAGAACCTAAATGGATGATTTGGGTTTTTTTTTTTTTCTTTTTCTGATGATCTAATTTTTATAAGAGTTGTTTTATATAATAAAAGTAGACTGGAACATGCATTACGAATCCGTTATTAACAAAAAGACTAACCATCACCAAATGGTCTAGTGGCAAGGAGGTCTCTTTCTTCACAAGAGGTCAGGGGTTCGAGTCCTACCCTAAGCATATTTGGGGTGACCACAGGTATTTAAATTCCACCTATGGTGGGTCTGTGTGAGTTTTTCCCTCCAGATCTCTGGGTGATAGGGGTTTCTCATTGAGGGGTTTAAATTGGGGGCGACAACGTATGCTAGACCTCCCGATATTCGCGAGTAATCCACACATTTCAAAAAAAAAAAAATAAGACTAATCAAAAGCAAGCGATAAATCTTCCTAACTTATCATCATAATAATCTTTTTAAAGCTATAACTTCATGACATATGTAATTCATTAATTCTCTTTCATCATCTCATCTATTAATTTTACAATCTTTACTCCCTTATAAAACAAACTACCCATCACCCCTTTATAAACTTTTTACCTTTAAAATACCTAAAATGCTCTTGCTAATATAATTAACACTATCCATGATTCTATTGAATACCCAATATACCCTTAATCAAATTATTTACAACATCTACCATTTAATTTCTAAAATAACTACACTACCCATTTTACATCAATAACCTACACTACTCGCCGCCGCCGCCACCACCAATAGTCGCCACCACCACTAACCGTCGCCGCCACCATCACGCTGTCGCTACCACCATCGCCGTCACGTCGCTTGGGTATTTATCTATAGAAGTTAATCTTTCTAATGTCACATTTGTTGTTTAATTTTTATTCCAACATTTGCTTTTAAGATTCAAACCTTGTAAATAAATAACA
>JAOEHQ010026752.1:0-24618 GCA_025447715.1 Asclepias incarnata
GTGTTCGGCTGGTCGGCCGGTTCATTAAATCCCGGTTATTTTGAGGAACCGTCAAGTGATTAAACCGACAGATTTTGACGGTTCAACATGCGGTTCATTGGTAAATAAAAAAAAATAAAAATTGATTTAAAGTTTAAAAAAAAACCCACAATGGCACCGTCCAGTGAAATAACATACCCACCACACTTATCTTGTCATAATTTCATTAGAGTGGAAGGAGCAGTAACCTCCAACCCTCCAAGCCTTTTAAAATTATCCAATCAAATTTTTCCATTTCAACTCTTCAACCTTCTATCCGACCCTCTGTAGTGGCGCCTATCATTCTCAACCTTCCCAAATCCTTTTTCAAATATTTATAATTTGTTCTTTAAATTTATAAATTTATAACATTAACCCTTCCAACTTATAATAATACTAAACAATTATATTAAAAAAAAATAAAATAAAATTTGGCCGTTTGTGCTAAAATCTTTCAATAGCCAATGGGAATTAATGCACAAGCAAAACACACTCATTATTTATTGCACTTGTCTCCCCAAAACTTATTACCACTCCCACACTCAAAATTCAATTCTGCACCTCTTTCCTCTTTCTGTTTTCTCCGATCAGCAGGAAAGCAAGAACAGCCACGAAACACCAGCAGGAACACACACACGGACAGCAGCCCGATCGACTTTCAGATCTTCAAAGGTTGTTGTTTTCATTAGTTCTTGCCTTTTCTCAGTATTTCTGTATTTCTTCACGTTTTAATGCCCATAGAAATGAACCATACACCTGGGAAATATACATATATAAGTTTATGATGATAGAATAGTCCCTGGCGCGTTTAAATATACAAGAATGGTCCCTGTAAACGGTCGGGGAATGGTCCCTCTCTCTCTTCTTCCTGCTCTCTCTCCCCCTCACGGCTCTTTCTTTAGATCTGGATCTGGGATTGAGCGAGTTGGAGATCAAGAGCTTAAGATTGAGAGTGTGAGATCGAGAGTTTTTCTCTCCTCTTCGGCTTTGGCTTCGCCGGCCGTCAGGATATTTTTGCAAGGGTGAAAGCCCTAGGCCGGAGGTCCTCTGGAAACAGCCTCTCTACTTGGGTAGGGGTAAGGCTGCGTACATCTTACCTCCCTCGAACCTCGGCTATCGCCGGGATCGAGTACCGGTTGTTGTTGTTGTTGTAATCATTAACTCTTCACCCTTCACCGTTTAACCCTTATCATGTACAAATCATGTGAGGATATTTTCGTTCAACTAAGCGCGGATTTTTGTATAAAAGAGCACAAGGAAGATTTCGTTAATTATAACCTGAAAAAAGGCACTACTATTTTCACCCTTTTTGGGCATACCATACAATAAACAATGCATATCGTATAACTGCATAATGTGTAAAAAGGGGTGTAAATAGATAAAATCATGATGGAAATAGATAGGCACTTGAAAAATCAATTATTTGTGTCAAATATCTTCCAAATCAAATTATATACGTTTTGGTCTCCAAAGGCAAATCATTTGTCATTATCTTGATTGGAAGGGCATCTTTTCCTCTCAAAGGGAACTCTACAGCTACAGAACATGTCACCATTATAATAATTCATAGATTTGTAATTATTCATGCTGTTAGTGGAAATAAAGTTCCTTTTAGTACCCTTTTTCCCGTTTTAAAAGTCAGAAAAAGTCTACATCTTTTTTATGATGTTTTAATTTTTTTATAATAACTTTTGTTTATAGACATTTATTATGAACATGTATGTATTATATATGGTTAACTACATCTCTAGCTAGATTTACATATTTAGTCACATGTTTTTTATAGACACGATTACAAAGTCACAATGACAAATATTATTATTATTATTATTTTATGTATTATACATATATCAATCATATGCCAAGTTGGATGAAAGGTAAGCATTAACAAAGAATGTTTGACATAATAAAATAATTCTTTTAGAAAAAAGTTAAACACAAAGAATACACATCCTAATAGAATTGGATACTTGGTTTATATACCAAGTTTATGCGATAGTTTTATAATTATAATAATTATAATTGTGTGCTCTAAGATTAATTAAATTAAATTAATGGCATAGAGGATGATGACACCACTGCTTACGTAAAATAACTAAAACATTCACCTTTTTATTTTTACTTTTATTAATTAATAATAATCGACACATTTAGCCTTTATAATTCGTTGGATTGGAATCCACTGTCTCCAAAATGGTTTAACCTCTTTTATTTATTTCAAAAAGTATAACACGTGTCACGTTATTGTTATATAAGCATTTGGTTGACATTGGATTCCCGACTTGTCTAAAATGTCTATATAACTTTTTAGGACGAAATAAAGAAAGGATAATTTGCCTTCAATCTGTACAGATCGATCTGATTTTAAAATGTCCATTTTGTTATCTTTTTATGGTACAACATGGGTGAGATGATCACGACCTCATGATTATATCATTTCAAAATGAAACATATCTGGCCCATTAATATAACCTTCCAAATTAAACCATCTTCGAAATGACCCAGACGTTATTACAAGGGAACTTAAGTTCAAATCTCGTTATATAACATCGTTATATAACTTAAGTAGATACATCGAGTATTTAAGAAAATAAAAAAGCCCTTCCCGAATAACACCCAAATATTTGGAAAGGGAAAAGTTGATATATATCTGATAACCTCTCCTAGGAAACGTGTATGGCTTCTATTTTCCCTTACTTTTTGGTGATTTAAAGGTCATAGTCACAAAAACAACCACTTTTTGAACCTTAAAGAAATAAAAATGTTGGTACAAATGTGCATTGTGGCATCACATGGTTATGACTAATAATAAAGGGTCAATAATACCATTAAAGTGAAATGAAATCTTTTTTGAGATAATAAAGTGGTAAGGGTGGGTGGGTGGTTGTCGTTTACCCCATTAGTAGCAATTTTAGTGCACTTCTACTTTCCAACACAACTTTACTTTACAAAACATAAAAACCAAATTTTCTTACTTTGTATATCTTTTTAGACTGGTTTTGAACATCTTTGACCTATTACTTTTTTATAAAACAAAGATTGTCAAGTCATTATATAATAATTTGTTCCTTGATCTTGTCAAGGTAGAGTTTTCTTCCTCGAGGGTTTAAATGGGGATTTACTCGTCGAGAGGGCCCTCTAACGCAGATCCGGTTAAGACAATGTATGCTAGACCTCCTGACATTCGTGAGTAATTCACACCATTCAAAAACTTATGGAACGTAAACCCATAACTGTATGTTTAGTTGATGGCTCAACTTACATGTCGCTAAACTATAAGACCTTTGGTTCTTTGGGCGATTTGGTTTGTGCTGTTTAACATCTTTAGCATAATCAACTAATCCATAAGTATATAGAAAAATGTTCGTCTCCGTTAAGAAAATGTTCAACAATTAAGCGCACATATACGACTTTCCATATGATTATGATTACATACATCTAACTTGGTTTTGATATGTACTAGGTGTGTGGCAACAAGACGGTGTAACTGACAAAGAAAGACCGAATGTAAAACAGACTTTGACATCTTCGTACAACGATTTGCTAGCGTCTAGAGTAAAAGACGCGTGTTTGGATACAAAAGACAAAGATCGTATGCCTGTCATGAGTCCAGAACCAAAGGGGTACAGAACTAAATGTGTAAATGGTGTCAACACATGGTTTAACCAGTTTAGCGTTCTAATCCAAAGAAGCCTCAAGGAAAGAAAACACGAAACCTTCAATCCACTTCGAGTTTTCCAAGTAATTGCAGCTTCATTGTTAGCCGGTTTCATGTGGTGGCATTCAGATTTTAGGGACATCCAAGATAGACTTGGTCTTTTATTCTTCATTTCAATCTTTTGGGGCGTGTTCCCATCATTCAATGCAGTGTTTGCATTTCCTCAAGATCGAGCAGTTTTCACCAAAGAAAGAGCTTCTGGAATGTACTCACTCTCCGCATATTTTATGGCTAGAATCGTCGGAGATGCACCTATGGAACTCATTCTGCCTACTTTGTTTATGTCAATTACCTACTGGATGTGTGGGCTAAAACCCGACATTGGTGCATTTATCCTAACCTTGTTAATCTTGCTAGCGTATGTGCTTGTGTCCCAAGGACTTGGGTTTGCTGTTGGAGCGATTATAATGGACGCTAAACAAGCCTCAACAGTAGTGACTGTGACAATGCTTGCATTCGTTTTAACAGGAGGGTATTATGTACATAAAGTGCCCCTTTTCATGGCTTGGATGAAGTACGCTTCTTCAACGTTTTACAGCTACAGGTTATTGATCCGGGTCCAATATGGACAAGGACGAGATATATGGTATATGTTGGGTTGCTTTCAATACGGTGGTAAGCATGCGAGTTGTAAGTTCATTGAAGACGATATTGAAGGTCAGATATCGACTACTTCATGCATATGTATTTTGCTCATTATGTTCTTCGGTTATAGATTATTGGCTTACCTTGCTCTCCGACGAATAAAGGCTTAACCAGAAGCCAGTAACCGTGTTCCCTCACAGGCGGTATTAGTGTAACAGTAGGACGAAACGCACACGTGATGTTGCGATTAACGCATTCAAGGAAGCTTACTTGAATAATGTAAAGAATCTCATATATGTTTCACTTTCTTTCTTTGATAATAGTAGAAGAAATGATTCTTTTTTTGCTATTTGGTACATATATTAGTATAGCATGCTTACATCCTTGTGTAACATGTTGTTTTGGTACATCTTAATGTGGATGTCTAGCTTAAAACAAAATCTTTAATTCCTAGTTACACAAATTGGGCTTAAAAATTGTTGGCCATGGAATCCATCAAGATAAATGACAGGAAGCAGAGTAAATCTGCCTTTTAGTGTGGTGTTTTTTTATTTTTTATTTTTCAAAAACAAAATAACCACGAACGCATCAACATTAAACATCAGAAATATCAAGATTCATATACATGGAACTCTTTCAACATATCCAGATTCTACCAATAGCTTACAACTTATAAGCCTGTTTTGCTTATATTTAGTATTAAATCTTAGAAAAGTTATAATATTATACTGTATTGCCTTTTAAAAATAAACAGTACTAAACTATAATAGAACCAAGAGATTTGCAAAACCACCACCCAAGTTGGCCCAGTGGTTAAGACGTCTCGAAGGTTTAAGAAATGACTTAGATTTGAATTCTACTCTGATAAACATCTTAGGCGATTAGGGGAAAAAAATCTAAAAAACGGACAAGAGAATACCGGTTAAGCCACGTACATTGGAACCAAAGACTCAGAACCCTCTCCGTTTACTGATATGCAAATTAAACCTTTTCATTGTTTGTAACTGTTATTTTACCATTGATTTAAATGATTGATGTTGTTTTTCTGAATTTCACATCAGTTATAACTTGTTACATATAACCTTTAATAATGGGTGTTACTATTTTCACCTCTTTTTTTTTCTAAATACACCCTCAATGTATAATAAACAATGCATACCGTACAACTTTTTATTACACATAACAAGATACAAATAGGAAGAAAAAAAAAAGAAGGTAGAAATAGATTACCACTTAATAATATCACAGTCACAACCTTAAAAAATGTCTTTATCTATATAATACAACGTGAAACATGATACATCCTTTTTATCATTACAGAAAAATTCTTTAAAAGAAAAAAAAAATCGTGTCTTACCTTGGAACAATGTTGTATTTTCTAGACCATACATTTATGTTCTTTTAGATAATAAGATGACCTAGTTAATTACTACTATTTCCACTGTCATCTGCTATTCTAGTCTAGTTAACCCAAACCATGAAATCCAATCATCAGCCCATCAGCATATTTATCATCTTTTTCATCATCATAATCATCAACCCAATATCAGCTGACCCTGACCCGAAAACCAGCATAGTATTCACCACTTTGGGCCGTTCTAGATATGCCTTTGATATATTTTCCCTCCCTGTTAACAGCCCCTTCAACCAAGAACTTCAACTAACTGACGGCAAGTCAGTTAACTTGAACGGCCATTTTGCAAGTTCCGTCAATGATCAAACCCTGATCACCAACCCAACTGTCACAAACCAACCAGCAACCCATTTAGTTTATGTTACTGAACGTAATGGGTCATCAGCTATCTATATGGATATTGTTTCTTACAGCAAGACCGAGTCAACTCGGTCTCGCTCTGTTCTTGAGACCGATCCATCTGTTTTTGAGACCGACTTGACCCGGTCTCGCTCTGTTGTTGAGACTGAGTTGACGGAGTTGACTCGGTCTCAAAGACGTCTAGTGGGTGGTGGTAAAGGGGTATCAATGAAAGATAGACCGAGTTTGGTGAGTGACAAATTGATATATGTTTCAAATCATGAGGAGACGGGTGTGGGTCGGACGAGTTGGGCCGCGGTTTACTCGACCCAGTTGTCGACCGGGTTGACTCGCCGGTTGACTCCGAAAGGGGTGGCAGATTTTAGCCCGGCGGTTTCTCCGTCCGGTTTGTGGACCGCGGTCGCTTCATTAGGAGAGAAGGGGTGGGGTGGGGAAGTGGAGGAACTGAATACGGATATATATGTTTTCTTGACTCGGAATGGGTCGGGCCGGGTTAAGGTGGTGGAACACGGCGGGTGGCCGAGCTGGGTTGATGAGGAGAGGTTTTATTTTCATAGAAGAGGTGATGATGGGTGGTGGAGTGTTTATGTGGCGATTCTTCCTTTAAATGGGTCGTTTTCAGTTGACTCGGTGGTGACTCGGCGAGTTACACCACCGGGTCTTCACTCGTTTACCCCTGCTGCTTCAGTAGCTAATAAGAATATTGTTGCTGTGGCAACTAGGAGGCCCGGTTCGGATTATCGTCATATAGAGCTATATGACATTGTTTCCGGGGCGTTTAAGGAGTTGACTCGATTGGTGGCGCCACGGGCCCATCACTTCAACCCGTTTATATCTCCTGATTCTACGCGAGTCGGATATCACAGATGTAGAGGGTCCGGAAGAAAGGGAAAGATGGTTAAAAATGATTTGTTTCTTGAGAATATCCAAACCCAAAGACCTGAAATTTCTCTGTTTCGGATTGACGGGTCATTTCCTTCGTTTTCAAAAGATGGAGATCGGATAGCTTATGTGGGTTTGCCAGGTCTGTATGTGGTTAATAGTGATGGGTCGGGTCATCGAGAGATAATTCCGGATATAACTGCATTTTCAACCGCATGGGACCCTAAGCGCAAAGGTGTGGTGTATACTAGCATCGGGCCCACCTTTGCGAGTGTTGACACTGACGTTGATGTAGTCTCGGTAGATGTTGATGCCGATGAAATTAGTTATACAAAACTCACGATAGGGGGACAAAACAACGCATTTCCATCGGTTTCACCAGATGGAAAATGGGTGGCTTTCAGGTCCGGTCGATCAGGTAATAAGAACTTATACATCATGGATGCCTTTGAGGGTGAAAAAGGAGGTCTAACCCAGTTAACCAATGGCCCATGGTCTGACACAATGTGTAACTGGTCTCCTGATGGGGAATGGATTGCATTTGCATCAGACCGTCATAGTCCTGGTTCTGGAAGTTTTGCATTATACATGATCCATCCAAATGGAACTGGTCTCCGACAGCTGATCCACAGTGGTGAGGCTGGACGTACAAACCATCCATGGTTCAGCCCAGATGGGAAGTACATTGCATTCACATCAGACTATGCTGCTGTTTCAGCTGAACCAATATCCAACTCGCATCACTATCAACCATATGGAGAGATATTTACCATGAAGTTGGATGGTTCAGAGTTAACTAGATTGACCCATAACTCGTATGAAGATGGAACGCCGAGTTGGGGACCCATATATATGATGCCTAAGAATGTCGAGTGGTCAACAGACGAGCAAAAATGCTCATTTGAGGATTGCCACTGGCTCGCTATAAGTAAGAGTGATGATGATGCCAAAATCCAATGTGGTGGCTAACAAGTGCCTTAGATTGCTTGCTTGCTTGTCAAGAATGTAATAAATGAATAAATAGCTGATCTCATAAGCATGTATAAATAATGTTTATATGTATATCGATTTTACAGGAAAAGGTAGCATCTTCCTTCGCGTTTATTCTTAGCCTGTTGTTTTCTCTTGGCTTGAGTTAACAATGGGTCTATGTCTTGAGGTAATATCTTTGGTTTCATGTTGTCATTTCATTGTTCAAGAGAGGTTCTCGGGTCTCTTTAACCTTGCCGGGTTAACAAAAATTTGCCCAGTATGATATGGATCTTTCGGCGCCTGAGCATTTAAGTGTGGCCCATCTTATCAAAATGTGACATACATGAGATGGAGCAAACATGTTTAACTAGTCTTCATACAGAATGCAATTGACCTCCTAGTCTTTGTGACCTGTTACTATTAAAAACAATGATCAAACAAGTTCTAGTCTACCTGCTCTTAACAAGTTAATGTAAAATTGTAAATATATTAACTAAAGAGATTAAGAAAATCTTTAAATTCATATTGACCCATTACAAAATCAATAATCTTAAATGAACCGACTTCAATCCACATAGATCCATAAATCAGGGATCACGAATCCAAATCAATAAACTTGACCATGAACCATGTTATAATGAACTACTGTAACATATTAACCTGACCAAAAACCCTATGTTAACATGTTTAGTTGTGCAGACGTCCTTGAGAAACAATAACCCCTCTAAAATAACACTACAAGAACTTCGTTTTCAAAACAATAATTTCTTTACATTACTCAACACTTATTACAAAATAACCAAAAAAATCATTCTTTAAAATAATTTCAAACTTATATCAAATAAAACTAAAAATAACAAATGTTATATATTTTTTTTACTTAAAACTAAAAGTATCATTTATCCGCTAGCCAAATAACCAACTTTGGGTGATAGAGAAATAGTTAAAACCAGCAAAATTTAAAAACAAGCCCGATTAGTCTACTACTCGTACATCTTAATTTAAAAAAAAAAAAAAAAACCTATCCCCGGATAAACCCAATTGAAAAAAAATGACTCGATCGTTTTTATAGGGGAAATAATATTCGTACCATGGTTTTTAATAATTGTACCACGCTATATAAACATTTAATGCATCACTTTAATAAATTAATCGATGCATATCATTTCCCTTTTTATAGACCCTCCATATAAATACAACTTTCACTAGTCAATATATATAATCACACTATCAATTTCGTTCCTCATAAACCAAAGGGCGGGAAAACCACACACAGTGAGAGAAGCAGAGATGGCGCCATTGATGCAGAGCACTCAACCTTGGGTCGAAAAATAGTAACTTCTTCCCCCCTTCATCTTTCTCTTTTTTATACTCTTATCATTACATATTTCCTTACAAACATACATATATATATATATATACATACATATTGCTACTATATCTTTTATCAATATCTTATATCTATAATAAAATCTGTATCTATATATTTCAGTCGACCAAGACGAGTAAAGGACGTTGCACATCAAGATGAAGTTGTTCGAGTCCTCACCAATACTCTCGAAACCACTAGTGTAATTTCATTTCCTTATTTTCTCAAAGGAATAAAACACACAACTTTTAGGGTTTTATATTTTTAATTGTGTTTGAAATTAGTAATTTTTAGGGGTTTTTTAAAATTCATTTTGTCAAAAGTTATGAAATTTTAAACATTTTGTGTGAAATTATCAATTTTAGGGTTTTTATTTTATATTTATGATTTTAGGGTTTTTAGAGCTGAATTGATTTTGTTTGATGCAGTGTCCACATATGTTGTTTTATGGGCCACCCGGAACGGGAAAAACTACAACTGCCTTAGCTATTGCTCATCAGCTTTACGGGTAACGTCGACTACTTACATGCGTTGTATTGTCATTTTTATTTCTTTTATGTTCTTTTGCTTTTGCTTTTTTTTTTTGTTTTAGTTGGTTTTGATGATCGATAGGTTGAATTGGAATGCAACGGTTTATATAGAGATGGTGTTGTGTTTGATTGCTTTAGATTTCTATTATGTTGAATAGTTGTAAGGTATTTGAACACTAGGGTTTAGTTTAGAGGCCCAGAAGAATATTTGAGTAGCTTTGAGTGGTAAAAAGATTCTCGTATGATTTGGTACTACAATTAGACGTAATTTGTAAGTCGCCTACATTTGGTTAGAATGCTTTATGATATCAAGGACAAAGCGTGACCATAATTGTTGCATTGTTATGTTTCAGCTATTTTGATGGAAAGCTAACTAGTTTACTAATCAGTTATGCTGCCACCATTGACTCTTCCCTTTTACAGCCCTGAACTTTACAAGAACAGAGTTCTCGAGCTGAATGCTAGTGATGACCGTGGAATCAATGTAGTTCGTACTAAAATCAAGAATTTTGCTGCAGTTGCTGTTGGTTCTGCTCATCAAGCGTATATAACCTAATCCCCCTCCCTCTTTATCTTTTCATTAAGAATTAAAAGAAAGATTATGAAAAATGAATGGGACACACAACAGCCGCTTTTTCCAAATACCTTTGAAGTTATGTTTGATATGCTTGTTTTCTTCACTTTGCTTAATGTGTCTTCATCATGTAGGGGTTATCCCTGCCCACCTTTTAAAATTATCATCCTTGATGAGGCAGATTCAATGACTGAAGATGCGCAGGTGAGTTCCCTTCTTTTTTCTGATTATCTAGTAGTTACCTTTCCGAAATGCTATATGTCCCTTTTATTTTATCTTTTTTCATGCAACTATTATACGTTGACTATTCTGAAGGTTGAACACTTGAACTTCACGTTTGTTACATTATTGTATTTACGACAATTAAGCCGTAGTTTTCCTTGGAACATCGACATCTCCATAGAATGCCTACCAAATTCAGTTTACTTTTAGTAGTCGTATTTGTGCATATCTTGTTTCTTAAAAACCGGGGCGGTGCTTCACTTCTTGTTATGCAGTGTGTATTCGAATATACTCTGCATTTAGACAGAGATTTAGAAGTAATATGTTATTTTCTGTTGCAGAATGCTTTACGTCGTACAATGGAAACTTACTCAAAAGTTACAAGATTCTTTTTTATATGTAATTACATCAGCAGGTTTGTGCTCAATTTTCTATGATAATACAGTACTTGCTTTTATCTTTAGTGATATATATTTAGAATGATAATCTATTTTCTTGAGATAGATTCTTTTAGAAAGCTTGTTTTCTACTTCATCTCATACCTCTGGTGGTGGCGGTGTAGTCGTGTAGGAGTCTAATATAACCTAATTGCATACACACTACACACTTATGAAAATGTAATGTACGTGCAAACATCAAAGTAATCTAGATAAAGTAACTTCATGTGGCCACAGCTCACAAGTACGGATAGACTAATAATGTACCGCTTTTTGATAAAAATATAGTATAAATGGTTTAGAAGCAAATTATGTACACACGCAATATCTAATGATTGGAAGTCTTATGCTTGCAGTCAGATAGCCTTCTGAATGCAAATATATCCGAAGTAAAAACAACTTACCAATGGGAACAAGCCCTCGATTATAACAAACAACTAAGTTAGTCTTTTAGAAGTAGATATTACTTTATGTAGGGTGGAGCGAGACAAAGCTAGAAAGACCAAGTTACATGGGTTTAAATTTGTTGAAGTAAAGGATACTCTGATTTTCCTAATCCCTATCACATCTGCGTAAATTAACTTCTTTCAAACAAAAGTTTATAAGAAATAGAAATGGAAGATACTAGTCAGCAGGAAATGGAATACGAAAATTCATAAAGTTAAGGGACTACCAGATTTTTGTTCACTTTTTTGGTTTTTTATTCAGACATCTTCATTCTCCCATTTTTCTTTCATACCTGGTGCAGGATCATAGAACCTCTTGCTTCTAGATGTGCCAAGTTTAGGTTCAAGCCACTCACTGAAGAAATCATGAGCACTCGTATAGAGCATATCTGCAAGGAGGAAGGCCTTAATTTGGACTCAGAGGTGACAATCTGGTTTACTCTGCATGTTTTGACATTTTTTGATTTCTGGCTAAGTTTCTTCTTGAATTAGCGTGTGTTGTAAATGATATGTTTGGTTGCTTATAGGCTCTCTCAACCTTGAGTTCCATATCTCAAGGAGATCTTCGCCGTGCTATAACCTTCTTGCAGGTAATAAAAACAATCAATTTTTGCTACTTCCTTGGTATTGTGCAAATCAGAGATTGTTGTTGATGTTTTAGATATGTTTATTATTTATTGTTATAACGATCTTGTGTTTTGATTCTAACAGGGAGCTGCTCGTCTATATGGATCCTCAATTTCTTCCAAGGACTTGATTAGTGTTTCTGGGGTAATTAGACTTTTTTCTAACATGATTGCTTCCAAACCTAAAGCAAATTTATATATGATGCAATTTGGATTTAATAATCTATTACTATCTCGGAGAATATTGTGATGGGAGCTTAGTGGTTTATGCTGCTTCATGCCCAAGTTTAATGCAAAATGAAGCACCTTTATTATTTTTTCTTATATAGTAATTTCTTTTTTAAGCATGTGTTGAATACTGAGATCTAGAGTACATCAGGTCGTCCCACATGAAGTTGTTCAGGCTCTACTTGCAGCTTGTCGACGTGGTTTATTTGACGCTGCAAACAAAGAAGTCAATAATATTATTGCAGAGGGGTATCCAGTCAGTCAGATCATTTCTCAGGTCAATGTTGTTGCTTTAATCTATATGCTAACCAAGTCAAATTGTCTCAAATATTGATATGATGTCATTGCAGTTATTTGATATGGTGATTCAATCTGATGATGCATCTGATGAACAAAAGGCAAGAATATGCAGGAAGTTGGGTGAATCGGATAAGGTACGCATCTGATCCAGTTTTGTATTTCTTTATTGAAAAAAAGTTGGCGACATGAAATTGTGACTCACTTTTGTTGCAACCATCGTTTTTAGAATCATTATAGCAGTCTCCTTTTAGGAAAACAATTTTGGAAGATGTAGCATTTTACTGTCTAGATCATCATTATCTTTGGACCTACTGCTATCCATTTTTTTCACTGTTCTGCCACCATCATAAGACATAAAGCATCACTAAGCATGCTACTTAGAAATGCATTTATAAGTTCTTCACTAGGATGGCATGAATGTTGATAATTACAAATGATTCAGACTGGGTGGGATGATACTTGAGAGTATAAGCCAGTCAGTCAGGAACTCACTCGATTACTACTCTGATCATTCCAGGATTAGTGGTGTGGTCAGACTTTTGAGAAAAATGTGACAAATATATATTTAAAACTAATATATATTCTTATTAATTTTTGGAGAAATGATAGTTTTCTACAAGCTTAAGAGAAGGGTTGCTGTAAATTTTGTTTTCATGTACCCAAAAAAATGCAACATATGACTGCAGATTAATGTGTATTTATTACTAATAATCAAAACTTAAAATGAATGTTATTAAAACAATACTGAGAAAACTTGTGGATGGAAGTCATTGTCATTTGTCATTATTGCTAATGGGGAAATAGGTAAATTTGGATTGAGATCTTACAGAATGAAAAAAAAGAAAAAAAAAAAGAGGAAATGTTGCTATCTTAATGTGATTAAGTAGTTAAGCACTTGTCAGTTCAAGTTTAAGGTTTGACCTCAAACGTCATAGATATATCGCTTTTGTTTTCATCGCTGGAAAAGCATGAATAGTTGGATGTGTGAAGTTCTTAGTTTGATTTACTGGATTATGCAGTGCCTTGTTGATGGAGCAGATGAGTATTTGCAACTGCTGGATGCATGCAGTTCAATGATCACGGCATTTAGTAATGCACAAGAAGGATATTCCAATTAGATGTAGTTCCTTTTTTCATCATGTTTACTTGGAGTGCACACTTAAACAATTGGTAAAATGGAAAATTGATATTTTGGCTTCTGATTGTTCTATGTACGGTGTTAAAGAAACGATCGAATGATCTTCATGCTCTATCTGATGTTTTAACATAAACTTTCTTTATCAATGATTAAATAAGAAACTTATACCCCGAGACCCCTGTTACTACTGTTGTGCTACGATTGAATCAATACCTTTGTTAAACCTGTGGGTTAACTTGATCTGTTTTTAACTTTGAATGAAAGTGATCTGTTTTAATGGATTACATAAACCGCCCGATGAGTCTATTTTGCTCTGTAGATAATCGTGTTCTGTATGTGTAATTGTATCTATATACGATCGAAAGTATTTTATATATAATTGAATTGAATCAAAGAAAAGTACTAAAAATGATGGTGTACAAAATAACAACTCTTTGGATATATACTTACTTGTATATTAAACTTTGGATTGGATGGATGAATGAATATAAAGGGTGGTCTTGTTTTGGAGCTAATTGTGCCCAAGAATCGCTCGTTGCCAAATCTTGAAGATTTTACGCTATTAATATATGCAGATGGGCCACCAACTTTGGTTGACGTGATTCTTGCACCTTTTTTTTATGAATGTTCAACCACAATTACAAATACTTATATATATTTTTTCTTTATAAAATCAAACCACTTAAATATTACAAAATTTCTGTAAATAAGTATTTACTTTACCACTTAAAATAATGCAAACTTACTCTTTGTTGCCCAGAGGTAAATTATAAGTCTCTCCTGAAATCATACACATATGCTTAATCTTTAACCATTTTTAAGATGGTCTAATGGTAAAGACTAAAACGTCTGTAGGCCTTAGAAAAGATCCGAATTCAAATCTTATTGGGTAAATAAATGTATTGGGATTATTAGAGAGAAAGTTTAAAAAACAACCACACTAATATTGATTAAAATGCATATGTCAAGCTTGAAAATTTTCATTTAACATAAAAATTAATACATTACATAATCAATCAAAAGTTGTATCGAATTCAATCATGAAATTACCTAAAAACCCAAATCGTAAAATTTACCGTAGCCAATGGTTATTCATCTGACACGACGTATTCACAATCACCGATCATGCCGCATAGCGCATGCATCATGTTAGTATACAATAGTGTGTGTATATATAAAAATACACACACTATTGTGTACATATATTGTATTCTAGTTATATTACTACTTTAAATAACAACGAGAAATATCTATCCGTGTGTTGTCGCGGGAACTTTTTTTCCAAACCTACAAAGTAGTTTATCGTAAAATAATATTTACACTAACACAAATGGAGACACTTCAATGAAGTTGATATGATGTCTTACTATACATCATATACCAACATAAGATATAACACTAACTATATTAATGCAAATAATGACACTTCAATAACAATGATGTAATGGTTTACTATCAATTTTATATGAACATAACATATAGCTAAAATAAAAATAACATATAAATATAATAACAATAACAAAAAAATGGATAGCACAAAAAGAAAACGTAACTACTTTATTTAAAAGTATAATAAATAAATAAATAAAAACATATCAAACGCAGTAGTTTTATACAATTTATTGTAGAAAGAAAAAAAAAGTAATAAATATACAAAGTTGATTGTAAAAAGTAAAAACAAATAAAAAATAACTACATTATTTAAAAGCATGAAAAAGAACCCAAACCCAAAAACAAAAAGTAAAAAAAAAAAGCAGGAAATCTAACAAGCTTTTTGGCTAACAGCCTTGGAGATTCACTATTGAATCTACAATGAATCCCCTCTCACTGAATCAAGAAACATTTATGAAAACATAGCAAACATAGCAGTTTTATACTATTAGTCGTAGAAAACAAAACACAAATAAAAACATAATAATTTTATACAATTAATTGTAAAAACTAAATAATAAAAAATAACTATTTTATTAAAAAACACAAAAGATAAAAATTGAAATTGAAAAAAAAATTCAAATAAACAATCGCTTAGGCAGTTGCCATTTTTAAAAATTTATTGTTGAATATACAGTAAATCCCCCTGCCGTGAATTATCTATATAATTAAAGGGCATGGTTATGAACAGCATGCCTTTTAATTTTCAGACCCGTGTCACCACCACCTTTTAACACTTTGCACGGTAATAGAGTGACACGTATCGAGGTGTTTTTTTTTGCTTTAATTTTTTTCTCTTTATATTTCTTTGTTTTTAATATTTGATTTTTAACTTTATTGTACAAAACAAACATATATATTTCATATCGTAAACTTTTAGGCGTAGTTATGATATTGCACTTAAATACATATAAATTTGATATTTCTAACTTTTTACCAAAAATATCTATGATATAGTGTTTTTGGTTTGTATTTGACTTTTTGTTTTTTTTGTGACCGGTGGTTTTTTTCCTGAACTTATTTCTTGGTTGTGAAACTGTATTAATAACAAACGCAAACATAATAATTGACGCATCACAACGCTAGACTTATACCCCTATATAAAAGAGCAACCACTCTCCCCATTTTTTCTCCCTCAAATGATGATTTAAAGTGTCTATTTTACCCCTGTCTTTCTATTGTCTATTTTCATCCCTTTATTGATGTACCAAAAATACTCTTAATGAAATGTTTTACAATATGTATCCCTCAACTCCTAAAATAAATACACTACACCCTTTTTATATTAATTACATTTTACATCAATAACCTACACTACTCACCACCAGTCGTCGTCACCGCCACCATCACACCACCGTCGTATTGCATGAGTACCTTATAAAAGAAACATTTATTCCCCTCTCATTGAATTGAGTTGATTAAAGAAACATTTAATGGCAGTATACTAAAATAATAATAATATAATATAATATAAATATGGAAAGAAACATTTAATGTCAGTATACTAAAATAATAATAATATAATACTAGTATTGTACCCGTGCAATGCGGTAGTGGCTACGACTGGCGGTGATGGCGGTGACAGTTGATGGTGGTGGTGTCGGATTGTTGGTGGGGTAATGGTGGGTGTAAGTAATTGATGTAAAGGGGTAATGGGAATATTTTAGAAAATAAGAGATTGGTGGTATAAATTAATTCATTAAGGGTAGGATGATAATTTCGTGTGTAGAAATTTTCTAACTTTTTTGTTTGGTAGTGGAGTGGAGAATTTTTAAATAGTAGTATAGAAGTATATATATTTGGTAGTGGAGTGGAAAATTTTTATATAGTAGTATAGATATAGATATAGATAATAGATAATATAAATATGGAAAATGCTAACTAAAATTTTAAGGATAAAAAAACTCTATCTTTCATATCAAAAATTCATCCGTAAATTTATAATAAAAATATAAAATATTTTATACACATTAATTACATCCTAACAAAAACAAACAAATATTTTACAAATGACATCGAACTTTGAATGTTAATATTTGGATGGACACATAAGTCTGAGTGACTGCCCACCTCAACAACCTATCTCTTTCTCACTCTCCTCCACATAGTCCATTATTATGTATGCATGTTACGGTACTACTATAATATATATAATATATATAAGAAAACAAATAACCAAAATGAGAAAGTCTACAGGGTCCCAGCGGTAATCTCGGCATAACCAATACACATCATGTTTAGTCAATCTAGTATATAAACACAAAGCTAGCAGCTACTATGTTATTCATATTCATATTCACTTTCATCATATATATATATCCATATCAACCAAAAGTATAAGCCATTAGTCATCATCAGTCATAGCCATGGCCATAGATGACGACTCCTTTGTTAAACCAGGTGCGGTTCCATTCAAGTGGGAAATAAGACCCGGTGTCCCCAAGCCCATTAACCATCACAAACCACCATCCAACGAGCGTAAATCATCTCTTAAGCCACCACCAGCTAGTCCAACATCATTCCATTTCCCATCCTCACCACGAACCCAATCTAGTCGTTTTCAGTTTGATCATAAGCACTCCATGATGGGTCGCCCCGAGGTTGTATCATCCTTGGGTTGCTTTCCAACCCGAAATAAAGGAGATAGCCAAAGAAAAACTAATAAACTTCATGTAGTAGACCCCGTCTATAAATCGGACCTTGAGACGTTGTCGCATTGGTCCATGTCTACTAGAAAGTCGCCGTCACCATTTTATGACTCGCCGTCTTCCTCTTCCTTCTCGTCCTACCGATCATCACCACGGGTGGTGACTGATGTGGAATGGGCAGGGTACGGTCTATTTTAAATTAAGCACAATAATGTCAATACATCAATATGGCCTGGCCTCGACAAGCTAGATTTTTATGGTACAATTAATTAATAGACCAGTCAAATTTAGTTGATGAAACGACGTCGGACTCTTGTGTATTTAGATGGTCATGAAATCGTTTTAAGCTAGCTAGATTTGATTATTGGCCTTAATTGTAATCGAAATTGTTCGAGAGCTGAAATAAATTAATGTTTGTGCTTAAGATCGAGTAATGCTACATATTACATTAATTTTTCTAAACTTCTTCTATATGTACGTGTTACTTATTTTGTAGAACTTTGAAATTAACACGTCTCTTATTTGATTGCGCATATATTTTTCTGGATGATTTTTGTGAAGATATATTTATTGCTTTTTGATTAATATTGGTACCTTGTTTGACCATGAATTGTACAATTTACATAGCAAAATGTAAAGATGCTAATATCTAGCACCAACAGATCGATCACAAATTTTATATTAAGAATAAAAGTTTTTAAGAAGTTTTTACTCTTTAAAACTTTTCATAGAAGTATGAGCGAATGTATCGACGGATAACTAAAATTAAAAATATCTCGAATCTCGAAAGAATATTTATAAAGAGAGAAAGCTCATCGTTTATAATGGACTCAACAACCTCTTGTTGCTGAAACACTAGGTGTACGTGTTACAAATTATATTGAACCACATCGGACTTCATATCGACAACACATTGTGTTAACTGTTTGTGTGTTCAAGTTGGTGTGATATGTTTAGGTTCTATAAAAATGATTATTGAATTCTTGTGTACATTTAAGGATAGGAATTTAGTACCTAAAAAACGTACATGGAAATTATGATTTTTTATTTATTATGTGATAGTATTTAGTGGTCAAAAAATAAACATGGTTTTTTTAATTATGTGATAGTATTTAACATTTGAAAGGTAATTTAAAAACTAAATCCTTTTAATAGTCAAAACCTAAATAAGTTCTCTCAATTAGAAATTTTGAGTAAAAAAATTACATTTTTATGTTAAATCTTAACAATCTAAAACTAATATATGTCAATTTTATAAAAATATAAAGCCTGAGGGTTATATATGTAAAGCTTAAAAATAAAAAGAAAAAATATGAGGGGGCAAAATATAAAATTCGAAGTTAAAAAAAAACAAAGGGGGTGTCCAGTTTATAAAATATAAAGCCTAAGAGTTATATATGTAAATATTAAAAATAAAAGGAAACAAAAAATGAGAGGACAAAATGTAAAATTTGAAGTAGAAAAAAACCAAAAAGGGTGATCAGTTTATAATATATAAAGCCTGAAGGTTATATATGTCAATATTTAAAATAAAAGGAAACAAAAGATAGAGGGGCAAAATGTAAAATCCGAAGTTAAAAAAAAAAAAACAAAGCCGAAAAGGGTGTCAAGTTTTGAACTGGTGACCTCCCAAAGTGTAAGTGAAAGCTAAGCCAATTCTACCCAACCCAACATCGTTCATTTTTTTGGTAAGTTAGTTATATATGTGGTTTGTGGAATATTACTATTCACATTCAATTGCAATAATATAGGATATAATATAATGTCTTGTTGCTTTTTATATATAAGTGTTATTTTTTTTTGTTAAATCTATAAATTTTATACTAAGTGTACATTTAAAAGTATATATGTGATTATGTATGTACGCTTATAATAACCTTAGTTGTTGGAAAACATGGTGGAGATGCTGGTGGTGATCCTTATCTCCAAATTGGCAGCCATCTTCTGGATGCCAATCTAGTGGTAAGAGATTTTTAAATAATATGTTGTATTATTAATGTTGTTCACTTCTATTTTTTTATTTTTTTATTTTTTTATTTTTATTTTCTATTTTTTTATTTTTGAACGGCAAGAAGTATATTGTTATATATTAACAAAGACACTAGCAAATTACCAGTGTCAAAAAGTACATGATCTAGAAATAAAAAAAATACATACAATCTAGATCCTACTTAGAACTTTAACTGCTAAGGTTGCAAAATGGTTGAAAAAAACTTATACCAATTACAGTAAAAACCGAGACATAAGAAAAAACCCCAACCACGACTCCGTGGTGTTTTTACTAATTGGTTAACTTCGTTTTGTAGGTTCCACCACTAGATTGGCATCAGAAGGCGGATGCCAATTTGGAAACAGGGAACACCACCAGGCACCAGCATCTCCACCCTGACCTCTAGCAACTAAGGCCATTATAAGCGTACCTACATAAATAATCTATACTCCCTATTAAAAATTGTATATTTAAATGTATACGTAGAATAAAATTTATAGATTTAACAATAAATACACACATATATAAAAACAACACGAGATAATCCTTAAACTAATCAAATCCGTTTACTAATTGATGTCGCAAGTTGATAATGATTTGATGTTCATAAATTAATATGTAAGCATTTACTACGACAGTTTGGGGGCTGATATGTTCACGAATGAATTTGTTGCGTACAAGGAAAATGGAAGTAAAAGACGACAATACCCCCAAAATTATATTTTCAGTTTCTTTAAAGATTTTGACTATCTGATATCTTCAAACTTGGATGTCCATCGTCGCCGTACATCATATATTTTTTTTCCGAATTGCTCGTAAAATGAGATATTTGACAAATCATGTTTCATACATGTCCATATACATACATACACACACGCACATATAATTTATGTAATCATGAAATCTGGAACTTTTTCCGAATCTAGAAGGCTTCAAGTTTTATCGGTTGATGAAGACAGGTTTAGGTGTTGGCCTGGGGCTGATTCTGCTACTTTGGTTGATGATGACAAATCACAAATTTGTAGTCATGTCTTTCAAACATACCACAAGCCTTCAAACTCGGAAAGTGATTACACGTCCCTTTTTTCTCGCTTTAAATTTGTCAAAAACTCGTGTTTCATTACAACCCCCCAACTCGATGGAAGCGAGCCGAGCCGGAATGGTGGAAGTAAGGCGGGGATGATGAAAGTGAGACATAATTCATTGATTTCATTCAGCTGACAACACAAGGGGTAAAAGTGATCACCTTTAAATTGCATTGTTCCCAATAGTAAAAGCAAAGTGATATTTGAATTGAGTTCCAACATGGCATTAAAGGAATTTGTAGAGCAGTGGCAATGGGTTGTCGGAGACTCTTGGCCGGCATCACCAAGATCAAGAGAGATTAATCGGAGGTGAATATGGTCGTTGGGTTATATTCAAACATAAAACATAACTTGACTACTAAAATAATACAAGGGTATTATTGACTTTATAAATAAAATTTCCTTCGATAATTAAAAATTTTCCTTGAACAAATTAGCTCCCTTATTTTAAACTTACAACCATGTTTATTTTTCGATCACTAAATACTAGCACATTATAAAAATAAAAAAAAATCATAGTTTCCATGTATGTTTTTTAGGTACTAAATTCCTTAAATGTACACAAAGAATTCTAACAATCATTTTTATAGAACCTAAACATATCACACCAACTTAAACATAAAAACAATTATTACAATGTTAACACCTAATAGTAAAATATCAAATTATATACTGGATCCATTTAAAATATATATATATATATATATATATTTGTTAATTTTATTTATACATATTATTAACTTAACAACATGTAATAATAATAATAATAATAATAAAATAATAATAATAATAATAAAACATTTCTTACTTGATGCGGCGGTCCGGCAATGGTGGTGCGACAACGGTGGTGCAGACGTGCAGTGGTAGAACGGGGCGGTCTGACGATGACACAGTGGTGGTAATCCAGCGGTGTCCAACAATCTAATATTTTTAAAATATACAAAACTATATTAAAAACTTATATAATACTAATAGTAATAACATAACATAATGTAATAATAATAACCTAATAATAATAATAATCTATAATTCAATATCTCAAAATAAGTAGTTGATGTATCAAAAATGACTTTCAACATTATTAACTATTTTAAACGTATATACTTGATATATCTATAATACAACTATTAATTTATAGTTATAATTTTCTTTTTCGTTTAGTCAAACTTTTCTTTTTATACAATTACTTTATTTAATTATCAATTTAATTTATTATAGCTTATATTTTATAATTTGTAATAATTATGAAAAATAATAATGAATTTTTTAATGAACATTATCTTCTATATTTTGTTTGTGTACTATGCTATCATTTTTTTTACATAAGTGTTTGGTTTAAAATTAACGTCGTCACGACACCTCACACGCCGTCTATTGATGTCGCTGCATCGCGCGTACATCCATCTAGTAATAATATCTATGATCTATAATACTATACTAGACGCATACCCGCACGATGCGGCGACAATGGTCGTAACGGCGGCGGTGTGGTGGCAACAGCGGTGGCGGCAGGGGTGACGGCGTTGACGGGTGGTGGTGGTGTGGTGGTGAATGTAAAAGTAATTGATGTAGAAGGGGTGTAGTATAGTTATTTTAAAGGATCTATATTTTAAAAGTATCTCTTTCTATGTCTATATTAGGTGCATCTGGAAGTCGAGAAATGAAAAAAGGTTTTCTAACTCAACCGTGGCTGTCGGCTCTATCATTCAAAGCATCAAAACTCTTAGTTTCTTTTGGTATTGACACAGAAAGAGGCACAATGTTATTAGCTGGCAGGATTGATGCGATTTCAAGTTGATATAAGTTGTATTGTCTCCGTTGGGGTTTTTGTGAATAATAGTTACTTTAAAAAAAAAAACTTTAAAAATGTTTAAATTAATTAATAGAAAGGTGGGAAAAAAATAGAATTGGCCCATCTTCTCTCCCACCTGTCACTGTCTTGGTGAGGTGTCAATAGGCACAATAAAAATAAAACATCTTGTACATTTAGCTGAAGTAAGACTATCTCCAATGGAAGATTTGTAGGAAATTTGTGGGTGATGTGACAAAATTTGTAAACATGGTTTGCATTGGGGTGGTCCAAATTTGTAGAGGAAATTCTTCCCCACAAATCACCACAAATTTGTTTTATCTTTTTTTTTTAAATAAAAACAATTACATTACAATTTTATTAAAATTAATATGTATATTAAATATTAAATATATATTATAAAATGTATATAACATATTAATAAATTTAAAAAATGTAAAAAAATTATAAAAAACATATTTAAATATAACAATAATATTATTATTATCAATTTTTAAATTTGTCTTTTTCCAACGGCTAGTTTTTTGTCATATTTTTAACGGCTAGTTTTTTGTCATATTTTTAACGGCTAGTTTTTTTTGTCTTATTTCAACGGCTATTTTTTTTCCATCTATAAATACTAGGCAAATCTTCTCATTTCATTCACACTTCTCTTTCAATCTCCAAAATTTACTCTGAATTTTCTTTGAACATCTAACCCGAATTCATCACACTTTCAATCATACTCAATGGATCCAAACGAACAACCAACATCATTCACTGCCCTTTTCAATGATGCCTACGAAGAACACAACCCAAACCAACAATCACCAAACCAACCGGGTATGTTTCCACAACCGGGTATGTTTCCACAACCGGGTATGTTTCAACAATCTGGTGGTTATGATCAACAATAATTAATGCAATGGCAACAATCTCAGATGTTTTAGTTCCAACATCCGTCGATTATACAACAACAACAGCCGACACCATCTCAAGTTGATGCAACACTGTCAAAGAAGAAAAAGGCTGGTAAAAAGAAAGGGAAAACAACACAACAACCCACATCATCACATCAAGCTAACTCACCCTCCAAGGGAAACCGAATAGCGTGGCCACAAAGTGACGAGGAAGCTTTGGGTAAGGCTTGGTTCCATGTTTCAACGGACTCCGTCGTAGGAAACAACCAACGGGATGGAGTGTTTTGGAAAAGTGTGGAAGATCACTATAACCAATCAAATCCTAAAGTTCCTAGAGACTTTGCCCATCTAAGGAGCCACTGGTTTTTAGTAAAGCCCAAAATCAGTAAATTCAATGGGTTTTATTTGTCAATCAAGTCTCGTTACCACAGTGGTTGGTCGGAGGAGCAGTTTATTGATACCGCTAAAGAAGAATACGTGAATGATCCATCTAACAAGACTGGCCAGGCTTTCAAGTATGAGCATATTTGGAAAAAAGTGAGGGGTCACCAGATCTTTTCAAGTTGCACATCAGTCCATGGAAACCAACATTCCAAAAGAAGCAAGACCAACAGCACGGGGGGGTATACTGCTAGTTCAGCCTCCGATGCTAACTTCGGTGAAGAAGAGTTTCGTATCAATCTTGATGACGAAGAACCAATTCAAGAAGAACAAGTGACCCCTGAGAGTCGGCCAATGGGTAGAGATAGGGCCAAAGCACAAGCTAAAGCACAAAAAGGCAAAGGCGCATCTTCATCATCATCAGCAGCAATTGAAGAACACATGTCGACTATGATTACGAATATCAACAACGCAGCTCTGCAGAAGCAACAAGTACTCAAAACCTACGAGGATTCGATTAAATCCGTAAGTCTAGCTGAACATGAGAGGGTGGTT
>JAOEHQ010026753.1:0-13753 GCA_025447715.1 Asclepias incarnata
TATTAAATGAAAGGTCCTATAAAGTACCATTTTATGACGCTTTTGTACGTCCTAAAAAGCCATTTTTGTTGTAGTGATTTTAAGATGGTTCACATAACCAAATAGAAGTTTCACATGCACTTGCTCACCTAATCATGCCTTATTTATCTTAATTAATTCGAAATTAAGAGAAGATTAACTTAATTAATCCAAATTAAGAATCGTAATTTTGACGGATGTACGTCACAGTTTTCTTGCATACATGTAAATATGTGTTGGGTCAATTACAAGTAAGGGTGCAATTCGAGGCTTGTAATCGATTCGGTATAGGTCAGTTGTGTGGCCAAGTTGTAGCATACGCCTGTGAGCGTATGAGTTGGTGTCCACGCATTTTGGCGTGTGAGTAATTGTTATATGGTACCATATGTGTTGTTGTTAAGGTAATTAATATAAAGTATAAGCAATACTATTCCATTATGTTCCAAAGTGTAATTTATTGCTTATACTTATTTTGGCCTGTTGTTAAGGTAGGGGTGAGTACGGTTCGGTTTGGGTCGGTTTTTTATTAAAACCGAAAACCAAATAGCTATAATTCGGTTTTTGAAATCTAAAACCATTAGGTTTCGGTTTTTTCGGTTTGGGTCTATTTCGGTTCGGTTTTTCGGTTTTAGTCGATCGGTTTTTAACCACTTGTGGGTTTGAGCCGACTTGAGCTAGAAAAGTTTAAAGTTTATACCCTGTGATTACACTACAACTTCAATAACTTTTCCAAACAATACCAGTAAAAAAACAATACAACAATGACAATAAATCCATCAAAATAAGTTTAACAAACTTCAAATATTTATTTCAAGCAAACTTCATATATAACTATTTATATCTTTCACGCATTGTTTCAATATGCAATTGATTAAACCCAATCGATCTTGTTGTGTATTTTCACCTAAAACATATAATTGATATTGTTTTGTACACTTATAAAAGCAAATATATTAACATACTTAATAAGAACGAGTAATAAAAGGATATAAATATAAAATAATGTAAACAATATATATTTTGGTTCTGTTCGGTTTTTATGGTTCGGTTTTTCATATGAAACCGAACCAAAAGTTTCGGTTTTCAGAAAACCAAAACCAAAAACCATTGGTTTTTTCGGTTTTTGGTTTTCTCGGTTCGGATTTTTCGGTTTTTATGGTTTTTTCGGTTTTTGGTTCGGTTTTTGCTCACCCCTAATATACATCTTGTCAACAATTCATTTGTTGCTTCTTTTGGGCACAAAATTTCAATATCTTATACTAAACAAATTAAAGTTTTGTTTGTTAGAAAGAAAAAGTGGATAAGTAGTTAATATTTTCTTTTGTATTATAAACAAATATACTAAAGCTTCTTTATCATCAATGTTTATGTATTCAAAAGTCCCTCTTAGATTCAAATTTATAACAATAAATCTTAAAGTAGTTTAATGTTTACTAACAAACAACAAAACAAAAAGAAAAAAAATAAAAATAAAAAGTTGGTTTTTATTTATTTGATATTGTTTGTAAATGCTTATGAAGTTTTTTTTGTTTTGCTTTTTTTTAATTTTTTCTTCTAATTGCAACGACCATATGGCACAATCACATATTGGGTGTTTGGATGAGGGGCCGAGGAGAAGACACTTTCGGCCTTGTTTTGTTCTTTCTCATTTGCTTTATTATTAATTAACAAAACAAACAATCCCAACCTTTTATTATATATCTTGTTATCCATTAGGTTCAAATTTTTTTCTTCCATATCACGACTTCTTCAACTATATGTAGCTTTGATATTAGTTTCTTACATTTAATTAATATTCTCCGAATTTTATCGTCTTTTGATTTTGTGTAACTAAGTTAATCTATCTTTAAAAACTTGTCTCATTTCAAATTTGGATCTATCATCAAGATCACATCTACTCATTTCGAAATTGAATTTTATAATGACGGCCTCTTTAATACTAAATTATACCATCCGAAAAAGAAAAACAGTCGGATTAAAAAAACACACACAAAAAAATACATCTGTGTAAGAAAAAGAAACCGGGGATGGGGAACCATATATTGAGTCTAAAAATGCAAGACCCACACGGCATCACTACTCGTCGCTTAACTGAAGATGGGAAACCGATGTCCTTGTGCCAATAGCATCGATTTAAAGAAACAACCGATGGCCTAACCGACTGCCCCATTGGCACCTGCCTTAGTGGTGAATGACTTTATCTATTAAAAACAAAGATTTGAATAGACTGAAAGTTTCTACCAAAAGTCAAAAAAATGTATATAAATCTTGTTTGGGCGTAGGCTCTTCTTTTAATGATCTACAACAAAAGAAAACGGAAAGCAATTCGTTAATAAAATGATTACATTAAAGTTAACTTTTGCTTACATAATAACAACTACACTGCGGCACAAATCATGCTTTGTGCTTCTAATAATCATTTCATATCCTTCTTTATGTCTTCAAACTTTTGTTATTAATTTAATTTATTTATAAACTAAGTTTGTAATTGTGATTAAAATGTTATGAATGCAAATTTTTGTGTATGAAGAAAAATATTCGTGTACGCATCACCTCCCACAACAAAAACATACTCAACCTCTTTGCCTAGAATCGTCTCACGAATCTATGGGTTTCTAGGTTTTCATTGGCCTAAGTTGATTTTTGACCAACAGTCCCAATTTAACATTTTTCGTCTTCTTCTCTTTTGAGGGTTTAGTCATAATTCATGAGATAAGAGATTGATTCTAGCGAGCATCATTAATTCATTTAATTTTAGGGTATCATTTGGTGATATAGAAGAACTTTCATTCCATCTTAGGTCAAGCATATCCGATGTGAATGGTTAAATTCTCACGATTGTCACACTAACACAGCCTCAATGTATGGCTAATTAACCTTGCCAAAGAAATCAAAATACCCCTAAGAGAATAATATCTTAAAGAAAAATCAATCATGTAGTAAAGAAATTACATCTGAGAGGGTGTCGAACTTGTTGAACAAGTTTTTTCTCCATAACACTATTATAATGTTGGATCAATTTCATATAAATTTGTATTTGAACATCCCGATTTTATCCATAAGGCTTCATAACTTTGATTATGAACCCACCCGACCAATCTGCTTGCGTCGTTGCAAGTATGCATAATTATTCTAGCTAGTAGTTGTGCGAGGTTATAGAATAAACGTAAATGGAGGATGGTTTTCCTGTTTCTGTTCATCGGGGATGACGAGACATTTTGACTTAGATGAGCGCAGCTTAACCATGGTATCCTCGTGATTGTTTTCAACCATTTCGCTGGTCACCTCTAAGATGTTTTCCTAGAGAGATTTTAAATCTGAGACCGTTTATGACGAAACAAATCATTTAACTACTAGGTCATAGTGGTGGGTTTATAAACTAATCAAACAAAAGGTTTGATAAAATACCATATAAGCTAGAAAACGACCTCAGTTATGTATATCCCTTTCAAGATAGAGCATGTGCTAACGGGGTCGCCATAGAATCAAAAGTCACCCCTACTCCATGTTTTAAGGAAAATAATTCATTAGGGATTAAAAAGTAGCTTTACTTGGGGAAATAACTCAACGTTTTAATATCTTAGAAATATCTTTGGCTTAGAGTAATAACTTATAAGTAAAATAGATCATCTGTAATTGTATTTTTTTAACAGTTAAATATCACACAAAATCTACTCCTAATCCTAATACTACCCTATATATGTCTATGTCAAAGTTTGAACCTTGGTTTTTCCCCGAGAGACATAAACCTCTACCAAATAGGCTAACACTAAAGATATTTATTTGATCATTTTAAAATTTAGATACCAATGGAGTAGCAAGAATATACTATAATAGTAACGCAAGTTTTGTTTTGTTTTTTTTCTTTTTTTTTTTTGTTTTGTTTTTTTCTTTTTTTTTTTCTTTCAAGAAATTGGTTGAAATCGTTTAGATATAGGATATTAAATAGATTTGTAGTAAGAATTAAAAAAATATTCCCAGAAAGAAATTAAAGCTAAAAGTTTCGTTTTAAACTTTAATAAAATCCTACCGGCACGACACACATCGATGGATAATTTTTAGAACGTTTATATTCAAATTTAAGTCAAAAATTAATTTTAAAAGCAAAAAAAATTTCTATCAATACAAGCGGCTAAGGATGGCGGTGGCTTCATCGACTGTCAACTTAAAACCATGGTCGATGGTTATAGTGTAATATTGAGAGTTGTTGTTGGTGGTTCTTCAAAAAAAAAAATATTTATTTTGTTTGCTAATAATTAAATTAATGTTGACCTTCTTGTATATTAACTGATTTGTCTAAATATAAATAGTTGCTTAGGTAAAAAGGTTAAATGATAATTTCTTATTTTTTTAAAAATTTAAAAATTAAAACCATATTTTTTTTTTATAAATTAGTAATACATCGTTAAGTTACTAGTCAGTCGTAGATGTTGATATTTAAATCGTAATGTTTCTAATTATATATTCGTTCGTTTGTGTTCATTCATTTACGCTCGTTTGTGTTCGTTCATGAACACAAATGAAAGAACTTTAATAAACCAATTTTCTTAATGAACGACCATGAACACAGTTTTATTTTCGTTTATTCACCTGTGAACGTTCATTAAGTTAAAAGGAACGAACATGAGCGGGCTCCGTTTGTGTTCATTCAGTTCATTTATAGCTCTAACTTTAGCTGGTCAAAAACCGTAATCTTCATTGTCTTTTAAAGAAAATTATATACAGAATATAAACTTTGATACAAGATTATTGATAGTGTACCCCACCTTCGGGGTGAAAATTATATACAAAAAATTACATACAGAATATAAACTTCGATAAAGAAAATTAGATAATTTATTAAAATTTGTTTAATATTATTGACAGTGTACCCTACCCCACCTTCAGGGTGAAGAACCTTCGTTCCTACAAAGACTCTTTAGCTTAAAGCCTTTGTCATCAAAGGGCAGGGGCTACCTCAGGGGAACTCGCCAACTTACACCTAAAGCATTCATGAAGCCACCTTTGGGACAAATCTAACTTCGGGGCGAAGGTATCTCCAGGACGAAGGTACCTGTTGGATCAAGACAACCCTGAGACGAATATCTCCAGGATGAAGCTATCTTCAGGATGAAACTACCTTCAAGACTTATTAAAACAAGCTTCGCTACATTCACTAAATATGGTAATGATATTCCAAAGATCATGGGAAACCCTTGATCTTGCAGGATATTATCCCATTGATTTATATGGGATTTGGCCATATCCATCTCCTCAATGAAGGTCCAAAAATATCGGGATTTGTACATATCCCTAACTTCTCCTCCAATGAATGATTTTTTTTATATAAATACGGGACCAAATAACCAAGAGATGGATGTGCTCTTTCTTTCTCATGACACTCTCTCATCCTCACCTTCACTCAAGATTTGGGGGCATAAAGAATGTTCCGACCTACTACGGCAAGGGAATCGCCAACAAATCTTCAACCCTAATATCACGTTTGATTACACAACTCATATCCCCATATGATAATCCACACGGCTGGTCATCATCAACCAGATGACCCTCGATCTCACATATTATTTACATATATCGATTACACTTACTTATCCTCACACCGGAGGTGGTTCGTGGGAATCATTTCCTACGCCCACTTTAACGTAAGTGCTTCTTCGTTCTTGTTTGCAGGTTATCTTTCACTCGGCATCTCCATCATTTGGACGACGATCCCCATCGGAGTTTCATCATGTTGTGCAATTTTATTGACAAACAATTATATAAATTAAAGTGTATTCAAGTTCATTGTGATTTTGACTAAGCCCTCTGCCGGAGAACCATTATGGATTAATCATATATAAACCATAAAGTGATTTGTTTCTTGTCTCTTGACACCGTTACAAAAACTAAAATGCAAAATATTGAAAAGTCAAGACATGCTTTCACTCATTTTCAATCTCCCTCTTTTTTTTTTTTTTTTTCTTTCTATAAGTTTCAGTTTAATTCTAGGTTATATTTGTTATTTTATTTTTACATTTTGCATATTAAAATGTATGCAATGATAGATAGTTAAGACCTGAAAGTTTTAGAATCCGGCTCTTCTTCTACATATCAGTAGTATTCTACGTTCGGATATATGCCAAACTGATACATTGAGACAATGTTTTTATATTCCTTACAATACGATATCAAAATGGAATGCATCTATTTAGGTTGCTTAATTTAGTTTCTGCGGTTACACATGTGTATACCTTACATGTGTTTTACGATATATTTACTCTTTACTAAAACTTCTCTCTCTTTAGAGTTTTAAGTTATTTACTATATACGAGAGGGGTACCGGCGCAATGCGGCGGAGGCAGTGTGGTGGCGACGGCGACTGGTGGTGGTGGTGACGGCGTTGAGTGGTATAAGTAATTGATGTAAAGATAATTGATGTAAAGTGAGTAGTGTAGATATTTTAAAAAATAAGAGATATATGATGTAAATAGATAAGTAACGGTAATATGAGTATTTTCCATATCCCAATTTTATAACTTTTCAATAAGAATATTATATAGTAGTATTGATAGGCATACCGAAGTTTCTAAATTAATTATTTGATCTTTCCTAATAGTATAAATAACACTCCGTAGATTTCAAATTTAAATTTTACTTAACACGAAAATCTAATACTTCATTCGTTTCATAATAAGTTGTTTACTTTGATATTAACAATTTACTTTGATATTAACAAACAGTTCAAGAAAAAATGTTATTAACCAATAAAATGACATCTTTATTTTTTAAAAAGATTTTAATTAGTTAAAACTTTAGAATGGATACTTAATTATGCACGCGCAGAGATAATAGTAACATGGACATTTGTTATAAGGGGGAAGGAGTGGTGCATGGCGGGATGAAAGGATGGCATCGAGCTAGCGGGAACACTGTTGCCGCCATAGCGGGGTGGTTCCGAAGTGGCGATGAGCGGGATTGAAGCCCGTGGTTGATTCCGCTAAGATATGACCATTGGCAACGGTCTTGTGGGCTTTTTATTTATTTTATATATATACTTTTTATGAATTATTAGAGCTGCATTTGAAGAGAAAAAAAAGTTACCTGCTTGGAGTCATGGAGAAGACGATGCAGAGAAAGGGGTAAAAAAAAGAAATGTGTTGTTATGTAAATGTGTTGTATATATATTTGTATTTTTCAAATTTAACCCTATATTTTCATGTTCTTCAAAATCAACCCTTAAATAATATATTTTCTATATTATGATTATTTATATTATCATTGTTATTATTATTATTATTATTATTATTTATATTATATTTATGAATATAAAATAAATAGGAAAATATTTTTGAGAGGGTTGAAAGTTATGGGCGTTACTAAAAAAGGTTGAAAAAAAGGTTGAAGGGTTGAAATGAGTTAGAGGTGTATAATTGGGTAATTTTTTGGGGGATGGAGGGATGGAGAGGATGACTCCTCCCACACTTATAATATAATGCAGGGTTAGGTGAGAGGTCTAGGGCTATAAGAAGAGATGTTTTATATGTCTAGTCCTTTCATTCATGTTCTCTAAAACCAAAAAGAGAGAGAGAGCCAGAAAGAAAGCAGCAAAAAGAACAAAGCAAAAGATCGATAACTGTGTTTATTTGACTCTGACTGCTACGTCGTGTATGTGCTACAAATTCATTCATTCATTCATCAATCATTCATATATAAACAGTAGTAACTATTTGAGATCATATGGGTTCATCTAATAGGCACTGGCCTAGTATGTTCAAATCTAAGTCTAGTTGTAACAGTACTCACCACCACCACCACCAATGGCATCCCCATGGTTCCACCAATCTCATTTCTTCTGCCTGCTACAGATCTCCTTACATTTCTGGTATGTATAATCATTACTCAATTCCTACTTTCATGGTTAGGTTTTAGTTTAGGAATATGATATATGTGTGTGTATATATATATTTATATATATATAGATTCTGGTTCAAATAAAATAAGTATTGAAGTAAAACAAATAAGACAATCTTTTTTTTTAAACTGAAAATCGTTGTGCAGAATGAAAATCTTCATGCATCAATGTATATACGTATGCTCTATGAATCTTCGTGCACCAGTTTTATCATGATCCAATAATTTGTCACACACCACGTATACATGTAGTATACAACATAGCGTACAACCATGAAAATAACAACGTTGTTGTGTGTGAAAATTTATGTTGATTATTATATATCACCTCAGTTCTGTTTATAGAAAATTAATATGAAATTGAAGCTAGGTATTACACCAAACGTTTGCTTTGAATTACATATAGGGATTTGTTAACTATAGATTAAAGTTGAACAAGTACATGAACACTTAATTAATTTGTATTTATATATTTATACATATTTATTCTATAAATCTTAACTTAATTGCGGAGTGATAACCGACATGGAAGTCTTAATTAGTGTTTAGTTTTTTCTTTTTAATTAACGACAAATTTTTTACAACATCTACCTTACTACCATGCATGTGCGTGGACTTACACCTCAAGAAGCAAGAGCTTCTACCAAATGGACGTCTTAGTGTTCAGTTAGTGATCAATGAATGTTTAATTTTTATATTTATGGTAATTTTAATATCAAGGCATATAGCTTAGTTACCAAATCTCTTACATATATTCTTTAATTTTATGATTTCAACACAACATGGCCATATATGCATGGTTGTCATTGGTTATTGTTCCCATGTTTTTTTGTTTTTTTTTTGAAAGGTGTGAATTATTCGTGAATATCGGGAGGTCTAGCATACGTTGTTCTCATGTGGTTGCTGGTTATGTATACAATTAATCTTGAAGAAAACTTAACCCTAGAATAATTGCAGGAAATGAAGATCAGAGAAGCCCAGACCCGAAGCCAAGATGGAACCCAAAACCGGAACAAATTCGTATACTTGAATCCATATTCAACTCAGGAATGGTGAATCCACCAAGAGACGAAATCAGAAAGATCCGAGAACAGCTACAAGAATATGGGCAAGTTGGTGATGCAAATGTATTTTACTGGTTCCAAAACAGGAAATCAAGAAGCAAACATAAGAATCGTCACATACAAAAATCACAAACCCACCAATCTTACGTTCCATCTCCGCTTTCCACCACATCCTCAGCCGAAAAGTCCCCAACTGGTTCGGGTAACCAAAAACCACAAACCTATGTTGGGAACGAATTCGGTACTCATAAACCTAACTTTTATTTCACCAATTCTGCTCAACAAGCTACAAACAATATCGGGCTAATTGGTTTTTCGGAGTTGGGAAATGTGCTTAATCAAGATCAGATAGTTGGGAGTGGCTCTAAAGAGATGTTGCTTACTGATTTTATGATGATGAATCAACAAACTGGAATTCTCACAAATAATATTAGTAAAGAAAAGATGATGAAATTTTCTAGCTACAATTTTACAGCACCATCACCAGCTCCTACTATCTCCACTGTTGCTTTTAATCCTACAAGTACTACTACTACTACTGTTCCATCGACTATTACAAATTTTCAAGGTATCTTTTGTTAATTATCATATTTTCTTTTATATGTTTTAAGTATATATATTTGTGTATATATATTCGTATTTATTTTTTAAGTTGATAGATGTAAATAATTCTTTTGGTTGTCACTATAAACATAAAAATGCCCCTTATATAGAATATTATTCAATATATTTTAAGAGTATATGACAAGACATTGCTACATAAAATATTAACAATAATAAACTATATATTTGAAGCATGTCCATGTAACTTAGCTTAATTATTTATCTCATAGTCTCATATATTATAAGGGATTAAGGGGACTCTATTTGCAAGTAGGTTTTCTATATATACAATTTAATGGAGTAAACCTTATGAACTACCCAAAAAATGGAACATCTTGACATATAACAAGTAAAAAACATGAATCCTCATAAAATTTAAATCTTGGTATTGTATTATTTTTAACTAAAATATAACCACCGTGCCAATGAGCTCTTGGTCTTGTGATTCTAAGGAGAGGTGTGGGACGTTTGTCTCTCAAGATGTCCTGGGTTCAAATCTGAGTATTGACGTTTAATTACTAACTTGTGATAACTAAATATTGACAACTAAAATTTGTCGTTAAAAAAATAGAATCATCGTAATGAAGTTTCAAATGTCCTTGAAGCCAAAATAGCAAAATAACTCAAATTGTCATGCTACATATTTGAAGATAAATTTGTTATAGACAATTTTTTTCTTTTTTTTTTTCTTCCTAAAATGGTCATAAATTAGAAAGAAAATAAGCAAGTAGATAGAATTATTTTAAATTTGGGTTTTGCATGTTGTGGTCTCCAAGGGGTGGCGTATTTATGACAATTTGTTTAATCAAAATTTCCAAGTGCATGACTACAAGAAAATTTTGCACTTATTATGTGAGAGGACATCAAGTACTAAAGATATCTCCATGTTCATTCATGTGGTTAATATTAACTTTCTAAATACTTGATACATTTTTATATTTATTTAGGTAAAATTATGCTCATGGTTCTTCGATGTTGTGGAGTCAGCTGGTTTATAAATTGGGTGCATATGTAGTATCATCATTTGGTATTTTGGTATATATAATTAATTTACTGATGGTGCTCTTGTTAAGGTGCAGCTGTGGAGCATCAAGGGCCTGCGAAGTCGACCGTGTTCATAAATGATGTAGCGTATGAGGTCGCGACGGGTCCTTTAAACGTGAAGGAGGTATTTGGTGACGATGCAGTGCTGATCCACTCTTATGGACATCCGGTGGTGACAAACGAGTTGGGTGTAACCGTCCAATCTCTCCAACATGGTGCCTTTTATTATCTGGTGCGCTTGCTAGCTTCCTTACGATAATTCCAGCACCAATGACTTCGTACATACTTTTCTTCTTCCGCTTTTAATTTGCACTTAGAAAACCCTACTCCAAATCTTCGTTGGTACAACTTGGCTAGTTGAGTCACCAAGGTTTTATCTTGGAGGCGGGAGTTCAAATCCCAGTAACTCCATAAGCTGGGGCTCTAGGGGTTTTTTCTTGGACGCTTACTTGACATTTGAATGTAATGAGATCCGGTTAATAAAACCATCTATTTTTGTCTAAATGGGGGTGAGACATGTTTCATTCGTCACTGTTAAAAATCAAAATACCATTGTGTTTAACGTATTTAATGAGTTTTGGGAATTTATAGCAGCTCGTGAGATTCTGACCTAGGATCTAATGCTTTTTTTTCCTCCAAATAAGTCCAATATACGCAATGTTTTGGTATAGCCACGTATGTTTAAGTGTGGAGATAACTAGTCTAAAACATTTGCGTTTGAACACAATGACAAAATATTAATTAAAAGTTATATAAAAAAAATAATAAATTTGCGTAATTTGTCTAGGTTTCAAAAAAAATTATAATCACCTAAAGTGTTAAAATCTCCACAAGTTTAAGTAGTGAGAATATTTTATAAGGATTGGGTTTTCCTAATCACAGCCCTAAAGGCTATTGATAAAAATAATTTCGGTGCATTAAAATTTATATTTTGCTGTTGAGAAATTCAGGAGTTGGTTTTTAATATATAAAATATTGCTTTTTATGCATGTAATAGGTTATTATCGACAGTTTTTAAGGCTGTAGTTAGCATTTTCCTATTAAATATACTAGTGTTTACCACGTATATTAAATGAAATATTATGTTAGAAGGAAATTCTAAGTTTACTTATTTGTAGAAGTATATATGATGGATCGGTTATCCACTAGATTTATTTACGCTCATGAGTGTCGAAAATACTATCTAGTAAATTTTTGGATTAAGGATCCTAGATGTCTAATTTTTAAAAAAAAAAAAAAAAAAAAATATCTTGGTAAATATAAGCCTCCTCTAAATAATTTTTTCTGTACATATATGCTTCATTGTCATTTTCTATTTATATTTACCCAGCCAAACGAGGAGACTATTCAAATGAAATTACTAGTTAACTAATACTAAATACTTTCAACAAGTTATTGGTCTAGTAGTCCAAATGAAAAGTAGGGAATTTTGTCTCTTCAAGAGGTCCCGGATTTAAACCTGTACATGAGTGTTCAATCATTAATTTAGGGTGTCGTCTTGCGGTTGTTGGATTGAGTTTATAAAATTTTGCCGTTAAAAAAAAAAACTAAATACTTTTTTTTTTTTTTTTTTTAAATATTTGGCTATTGCAGATTTAGAAGATATATGTAGAAGCAAGGAAAGATGGTACGTGAAAGATACAAGTCTTTCCAAGATATTGGCGAAGGATCCATCTTTTCAAATAGTAGTTATATACACTGTTCCAAGTCCTTTCAAATAGTACTAGTGTTTACTTTTCAACTTTAATCTAGAAAATATGTTGTGTACTGTGATAAATTAGTATGTCTATGAAAACTATGCTGTGTACTTGTGTTTGCATTTTAAGCATCATTTTATGTTATTATTATATGGGGATAATTTATATGATGTTAACAATATATAGTTAGGTGATGTTAGTGAATGTTTGTGAGGGGAAACATTAAATTCAGGGAGTCCCCTTTTATCATTAAAATATTTATGTGTGTGCAGCATGTATAATGTTAGCAGCATATAACATTTTCCCTTTGTTAATACTCTAGGACAAAGCCTTCTATGTGGAATTTCTTATATCCTTCGTCAAAAGCAATATTTAAATTAAATATATAGAAAAAGAAAGTGACATTTACACCAATAGTGTAAGCTCAGCTTGAGCTCATTTATTTTAGGACAGATCGAGGTCGGCTCGTTTTAGGTTTTATGAGTAAAGTTCGAGCTCGGCTCGTGAGTAATGTTAGATGTTCGATATCAGCATGTTTATAAAATAGTATTATTTTTTATTATTTTAATTTTGTATATCATTAATTTTAAATTCAATTATAGTTATATATAGGAATATTTATTTTCAGTAATATTAGCTATAACTATAAAAATGTATAATAACATCTACTAAATAATTTATATTGTACTATTCTATATGTATTGAACAAAATGATCGTTTAAGCTCCTTTAGGCGCACAAGCTTAATAGAGTTTACTTTTTAAAGCTCGATGAATAAACGATCTCCAAATGATGCTCAAACTCGTTTAGGCTCAACTTGATTCAAGATTTTAGCGAGTCAACCTCTAATAGTTCACGAGTAGATGACTCATTTACATCCCCAATATCAAATATATTTAAATTAAATTAAGTATATAGAAAAAGCCTAATATCAAGTATATTAAATTAAATTAAATATTTTAAAAGTGTAATTAATTTATATATAAATCTACATATACTGAATGAGGTTTTCCATATTCAACTTATCCGGAAAAAATAAATCTAATTCAGATGCATGTACTAACTAATCAGGATTTATCTGTGACCATTTCAAAACCTTAATTGCTATCTATTGAGGTAAATATCGGCATTTTTGGGATTATTCATATCTTTTTTCTTTCTTTCTTTCTTTTTTTTCAGAATTCTTTTAATTGGAAGTGTTATAGTTGTATCATTTAATTATTTAATCATAGAAGTGCCTCTAAATTTCGTGAATAAAATAAATGGTAGATATTCTAGTTTAAATTAATATATGAAAGTAAAGATGGACAAATATTATAATAGAGGGAAAAAGAACATTATTTCTTCACAAGAGGTTAGGTGTTCGAGTCCTACCCTAGGCATATTTGGGGTGGCCACAGGTATTTAATTTCCACCTATGGTGGGCCTGGGTGAGTTT
>JAOEHQ010026764.1:0-13748 GCA_025447715.1 Asclepias incarnata
CCATCACCGGTTTCTTCCCCACCTCTTTCTTTATTTTATTTTTGTCTTTTCTGGTATTTTGTCTTTTTCTAAGTGGGAAGATAGTGGTGAGACATTTCGTCCAAGTGGGGATGAAGTGGGGAGAGATAGAAAAAGTAGGGAAAAGTGGGGAGGAGTGGTGAGGCACTCCGCCCACCCTTAGTGACACAAATGTTCTACTCTACAAGTCTGTTATTAGAGCATACGGTATGGAAAGAAATCGCCGATCCCGAGCATCTACATGGCAATCGGCACCGAGCTCTCTTCCATCCCTCCCCCATTTTGCACCGAACACTACATCAAGATTCTTTATTTTCATGCCGATGTCCGGCGTTCTTGGTTGCTTTTGTTTTTAGTGATTTGATTGATGCCCCATGCTATTTTTAGTGGTTGCTTTTCTTTCTTTCTTGTTTTTTTTTGCTTAATATTTGTATATATATTATGTGCTTTCTCCTCTCTCAATTTTTTTTTTTACAGTCGCATAAATATATATACAAATATATGTATGTATATAAATTGTAGTGACTGTTCGGAAGAGAAAGTGCCATAGAAGGCTGAGAAGAGAAAGTCAAATAGTACAACCACTTTATATTCTTTTAATTTGAATTTTCAATTTAAACCCTATATTATTATCATGTTTACAATTTAGTTATCTTAGTTATATGTTTTTTGGATAGTTTTATGTTTAATATAATATAATATAATGTTTTACTTTTATTAATATATTTTTTTTATCTTAGTGAATAAAAAATAGTTGTTTAAAAAATAGTTTATATGATTTATAAAAATAAATAAAAAAATGAAAAAAAGTTGTGTTCTGCATTCTGCATCGTTCTGCATCCATAACGGCTCAAAACTGATGAGATGGTAAAAACTGATGTGGTGCTGAGGTGGCGTTCTGGGTGGTTCTGCATTCACCAACCATACCTGATGCTCTAAATCATTAGAGTTTTATGAAGTAAGCACTCTGAATACAAATGTGGAAAAATCAAAAAAATCTCATAAGAACAATAAAAATATTAAAAATTAAAAAAAAAAAACTTCACTCAAAGTTCAAAACTAGGGGTGGGCGGTTTAAGCTTTAAAGTTTGGTTCGGTAGTTAAGTTTTGAGAAAACCGGGTTATTTGGTCCGGTTCTAATTCGAGCAAAGAAAAAATCGTGAAAACCGGACCAGACGTTACTTCATACTTTCAAAACTTGAAAAGAAGACGGTTTTATCTGAAATCATAAAACTTAAACATTTTACGAAAATGCACACTTTTATGTTTTAAATTCTCTAGAGTTTCACTCTGAATGACACACCTATATTTCAAATTTATATATAATTATACTTTTTCAATATAATCAGAGACATTTTCCATGTATGGTTGTCATACTTGTTATTAACATATAGTTAATGTTTCTGCCTAAAGTTCGAATATATTAAAACACATTAAAACACATTTTTTTTGACCTGCTAGTAATTTATTTAATATGTATAGTTTTAATTTTGAGTGTTTGTTATTCTTCTTGACACAAACTTTGAAAAATATACACAAAATTTATATGGAAATAAAAGAAATAAAGAAAAAAAGAACCCGAAACCGTCAAACCAACCAAACTAGACCGGTTTGCATGGTTTGGTCTGGTCCGGTCAGACAACATATATACTTGATCTGGTTTGGTTTGATATATATTGAAACCGGAAATGTCAGTTTGGTTTGAGATTTAGTCAAAACCGGACCAAATCGATCCGTGAACACCCCTATTCAACACTATTAAAGGAAACGTACGTGGATTACCCATGTCCAATCCTCAAAGTCCCATCTTTGTTGATGATCGAAAGACACAATAGGTCCACATTATGTCAAATGTCGGACTTGGAAAATAAGTATGCATTAATTTAAAAATATAATTATTGTATAAATTATGTTATATGTCCCTTTATTGCGATTTTTATTACATTAATAATGGTAGGTTTATGACTAACAACTAGGAACTAATCTTGGCTCTTATATAAAAAAAAAATTTAAAAATAATGATATGGTATATTTAATCACAGTCACACGAGACAACAGTTTTTCATACAGTTTTTTGTTATGAAAATTAAGAATTACTAACTTTTCATATCAGACTTTGAACTTGAATTTGTCAATTAAATGGCTCCGTCGTAATAGTACAAAAGATTAGATCTTGTGCAACATAGAGCCTTTTGTCCTTGCGTTATGATCGAATTATGTAACAACCAAAATGTTGCGAGTTTAAGTTCCATGGAATGGATCGAACGGGGTAAGTGTGTGTGATCACATTTCAGGAGAACCTGTTTTGTAAAATACACTCTAAAAAACTTAATTGTGTCAAAAGAAATACGAGTATGTTTTTCTTATTAGTATTATTGTTACAAATTTGTACAAAAACATTCCCTTTTGAACAACGTGTGCATTATTAATTGCTGGAGTAGCAGACAAGAAACCATGGCTTAGGTAATGGCAGTTCTACATCATGAGACAAAAAAACAAGAAATATCTCATAAGATTTTGCTAAAAATAAAATATCATCACGTACATTTAAGAGAAATTAAAGAACCCATCTAAAACTTATCTAGATGAAAGGACCCTGATGTCTTATAGACGTGTCAACAAAAGAATCATATATATTTGAACATAATTTTTGAACCTTGCTAGTTGGTGTATACTAGGAAACAGAAGAAGGTAGGCCTTGATTTGAACAAATAACCAACACGTACTCACTATACAAATTATCAATATAGTTGTAATAGGGAATTATTGCAACTAATTAGTGATTGTTGTTGATTTTGATTATGTGGTTAGGGTCATGATGTCCTCATAAGTCCCAAGTTCGAACCTCCATTAGTAAACATGGGCCAGAGAAAGGATTAAAAACAGTCACAAGAATATCCCGGTTAAGCTATATACATCTGAGCTAAAGACTTGTCCAATTGAGCTAACCTAAATATGATGAAAAAACTCATCCGTTACCACATCCATTTTGTATCCTCTATCAAGGAGGAAAAGGAATTCAAATATGAAAGAGCATTGTGGTAAGAGATTAAAAAAAAAGGATTATGGGATCCTATATGATCTTTTCGCTACATAGTATAATACTAAGATCAGTGGAGATCACGATCACCTGGTTATGTAATGAACTTGACAAATTACAATAGCTAAATCACATTAACTTACAAATGAATTAAATAACACATGTGTTATAATCAAAACTTTCTATATTGAAATCTCCCTATCAACAAAAATAGCTAAAATCATTCAATTGGGTTCATCCGGCCGCTATCCCAGTGCTTGAGCGAATTACCTTGAATGCGTTAATAGGCAGACAGAATAAGTTCCACCACTCGGGTGTGATTTCTTGGCCTTGAAATTAAAGAAAAGCTAGCATAAAAGAAAAAAAGATTGCGGGATTCTTTTTATTCTTGATCTCTACGTACACAAAGTAGTATATATATTAAGATCTATATATGCCTGGATCACTAGTACTAGTTATGTGAAGGGTTTGACTTGCTAGGCGGCCGCTTCCTCAAACTATCTTGCACTGATGTTTGTGGCTCCTTCATGGCTGCACCCTTGAGCTTAGATGGATCTGTAGAAAGTGAATTGAGAGATGAACCTGTCATCAGTCTTCTTGGTTGAAATCTTTCTCTGGGAAATGTCGGTTTTTCATAGCCAAATGATAAAGCCGAAAGATGTGAGAAGATTAAGCAAAATAGGAAGAACAATACTTTGCAAGCCATGATTTGATTGGTTTGTATGCGCTAGCTATATATAGGGTTGAGATATTGAATGGTTGGTAATGATATATATTTGATGATGTACGTTGAAGAAAAGATCAAAAGATAATGACTAAATAGGAGAAAGCATGGAAGTTACTCTTCACATTCTCTTCTTAAGAAAGATGGAAAATTATGGTTATTGAGATGCAGCTTGTGCTCATGTCTGACAAAGCATGTGTGATTTGGCTTTTTATAAGTATAATTTGAATATATTCACACAAAAAAAATAAAGGAAAAGAACATTATAGGGAAAGATACTAGTGTGAAGAGAGTGAGAAGTAAGTTTGTTTATTTTTGTGCATAATATATATATAGCCTTTCTAGATATCCACTTGTTACCCTTCAGGCCTTCAACATTACACTATGTCACTATGCTTCAACTATGAACTGGTGGTGTATATGCTCTAAAGAGTGAAGTATATATAACCTGCTGAATAACTCTAGTGTAATTTATTATAAATGTCGTTTAAATCTCTAGATTATTATATCTATAAGTCTTGATAATTTTGATTATGAACTCACTCGTCACCTACGTCACTGGCTATGAGTGTGTATGGATGGATATAAAATTTAATTAGTGAAAAAGATGTCCTCCATAAGGGCATTGTTGTAATTGACTTGTTTTTAAGAAAAAAATTTGGTATAATACAAGTCTAAAATGAAAATCAATGATTAACAGAAGAGTCAGCAAGAGTGTGTTAGTTTGACCAATGTGAGTCATATCTTCCTTTGCTCTTTAACAAGTTGGAAATTTTCAGGAGATGATCATGTGAATCAGATTTGACTAATAGTGATATTTTTCTCACAATTTTGCTCAAATCTTGATAGAATAATAAGTAGCATGTGTGATCATGTGACTTCAACACATGATACCAATTAGTTGCCTTGTTATGTATTTTATAAAATTTTAAATTTTACTAACTAAAAGAAAGATTCTAAAAGTACAATCACCCACAGCTCAACATAGCCTGGATAAGCTACATCATCTTTCTAACTAATCCATCTACAGGCACAAACAGCATTTCAAAGTAGATCATAATATAAGTTATCAATGTATGTGTTATAGCAGAAATGCAAAATTATCAAGTAAAACTTGTACCCGCAAATATATATATATTATGGATTTATGGGTTTTGCTAATGGCAGCCTTTAGGGCTGTCGATATATATATAAACTTTTCCAACTCCTATATCTATGATGATGCTAAGTATTGTTGTTTTTAGTGTGGAGAATGTTTGTTGCCGATCACACTATTCTGTTGTGAAGCAAGTAGTTTGCCATCACTTTCGGGTCTAAAATGAAACATCATATTTTTGTGATTCTTACCTGGTTCACAATATTGTCATCCGAACTAATGATACAAAGTAACTTTTTCGGTAGTAATTTACTTTTGTTTTATATTAAGCCTTTCAGTTTATCGAGTCCCGCCCATTGTATGTTTTTGAAAGAAAACAAAAATCTCAAAAGTGTTCTCTGTTTTTCCTCGTCAACAAAAAACACTTCCAAACCAACACTTCTTTTTTTTTCTCTCTCTATATTATCCCCTTCTTTTTTTTTTCTTCTAATTCTAACTAAATAAATCCACATAAATTTTATAAATATTTACAAGAGATATACCATGAGATTTAAACCCATAACCTATAGTTGATGGTTCATCACATATAACACATGAGCTAAAGCTCAACGGTAAAATAATAGATATGACTAATTTGGTAGGCTTACAAACGTATTTAAAAATCTGGTGCTAACATATAACAGATTAAAGGTTAAAATTAATATGGAGAATGAGCGGAATCATGTGTCAGTATTGATTTTCAGACATGTTTTTAGACCAATCAAATTAATCGCATATATCATTAATCAACTATTTTGTTAAAGAAAATGATTGAAATGCTGAATAGTTTTCTATTTTTAAATTGACGAAACATGTTCATGTAAAAAATGATATTTACAAGGTTATTATTATAAAACAACACAATGGTTATTTTTTATTCTTACGTTTTATTTTGATTATTTTAATTTTTACATACCCTTAAATGTGGAAAATTGAAGTTTTAAAAAAAAGGTAAATGGATAGGAATTCTCTAGTCTCGTGTACCATCTTGGTACCCATAAAACACACCGCATAGAACTCATGCTCGGCGAAACATCATCCTTACATATGGATCACAAGATATAGTTTCTCCACTTTCATTTGGCAAGTTTATAACATGTGACCTGCAGTCTTAATCTGTAGACCCATGTGATCACATGGTGACGGTACCAGTTGATCTATGATCAATTGGTTGAAGTTTTGGGTTATGACTAAACAGATTTTGGTCATAAAGGATGAAGGATGTAGTTGTCAATTTGTCAAAAATTGGCATGGCAAGAACCAATCAATGGATGTCATGTGGCCTTGCCAAAACATACCAATACATGCCAAATTGTAGGGGTGGTAAATCTTCATTGGCATCGACATACATATCGGCATACATGTTAAAAAAATAAATAAATTCAAAGCACGCTACCCAACACGCTTCAATTTTCAATTCAATCGACATCACCATGCCGATATGCCATACCGATGCCACATGCCACAAGTTTGACGATTGAACTTTGACAACCACACCTCTCACCCTAAAGGGTTTGGGTTGACTTTTCAAACATGTTTATAAATATATTTAAATTTATTTATTTACTTTCAAAAATCGTAAAAAAAAAAACGAAATATTTAATGTGGTATCTTAAAATATTTTATGTTTTCATAATACTTATTGCATTTAAAATATTGAGAACTTTTTATTTTAATCATGTATCCTTTGATATAATATGGGTTGTAAATAGATTGATACTTCTAATATATTTATTGAAATTTTGACATACTTATTATATAGGTTGAGTTTGAATTAAAGAATATAAACCAACATGACAACCCGTAAACTATCATTAAAAACACGACATGTTACCACTATCTTTTATGGTATTTTTCCTTAATTTTAACTATAATTTAACTAAGCTAGAAAGGTACCTAAACAATATGTGAAGTTATATAGTTTCAACTTAGAGGCAAAAATTAAGGATGATGACGTCCAGATCTGCCAACGCCGATGACCAGTGGTGATGCAAAAGAAATATTTAATTTTAAATTTGACCATCGGAAAGAATATTGTATTTTTAATGTTGATAATAAAGTAATATTGATTTAATTGCATACTATTTTTTGGTATTCTTTAAATTTTAAATTTTAAATTTTAAGACTACTATCAAATGTTTTATATGTTAGTATAAATTTAGATAAGCGTTGACCTTTTGTATTTAGACGTCATGATATACTTATTATAAAACTTGAAGTGTAATTGTGCAATGCACGTGCGTTGAATGTTTCAAGCTGTTTAGCAAAAATACATTATTAAAAGGTTGGGGTTTACGGCTACTGCTTCGCCGGTCGCCAGTTTTGTATAGTGATGTCTGTGATGGTTTTGTAAGAGAGAGAGTGAGAGTTATAGTGATATTATACTACAAAGTTGATTTTTTATTTTAATTTATTTACATGTATTGTTATGTTAACTTTCTAATTTGTAGTAATAAATTGATTTCTGTCTTTACTCATATATGAAAGAGCAACCCCCTCCCCCTCTTTTTTCAAATGATGATTTGAAGTGCCTAAAATGCTCATTTCCTTTATTCACTAATTTAAACATCTCTACCTAATATACCTATAATACCCTTAATGAAATAATTTACAACATAGATCCCTCAAACATTAAAATAACTACACTTGAATCTTTTACATCAATTATTTTACATTCACCACCACACCGCCGCCACCCACCGCCGCCACCAGTCGCCGCCACCGCCGCTGCTGCCACCGCCACCAACATTTTCGTCGCATCACGCGAACATACATCTAGTTAATGATAATTTGATAAGATTATCTTTGTGAATGATAATATGATCAAAATTCATTTCTATTTTCATTTTCCAAATTAAATCAAATAAAAAAAATTGTAAAAATATTTCGGTCAAAATATCTATTTTTAATTTTTTTTAAATAAAAAGAGAAAAAAACCCACTACTTTTTACTATCGCACCCATCCTAATTCAAAGTTTCAAACTACAAATTATTATCACTGCAGGCATCCCAATTCAAAGTTCAAACTACATTTCTTTCCTTCATTCTTTCTGTTCTTTCTCTGTCTATAATAATAATAATAATAATCCCAATTAATTAAAACAAATCACAATGCCTGTTGATGATGAAGATGATAAGACAAAACGTCCTAAAAAAGAGAAAATAGAACCTGCTATGGCTATGGCTATGGCTACCGATGATGATCAAGATTTTACCCAACGCAGACTTCTCCGTTCCGGCTATCTTTCCATTCAGAACCTCATCCGCGGTAAAAATTTTCTCTCTTTTTTCTTTTTGGTTTGGTTTCATTATTATTATTATTATTATTATTATTATTATTATTATTATTATTATGAGTTTAGTGTTAACAAATGAAATGAATAATAATAGATAGAAGAGATGAGATAGCCGCTCCTACTTCCAACAAGTTTCTCGGTATTATTAATGAAGTGGATGGCATGCATAATCACGGTATCTATCCATCTATATATACTTTCTTTTTATATTTTATTGCTCTTCATCTTTTTGAGGCATTTTTATAAAAAAAATAATAATATATATTTATATATCTACTTATTGAAGTTGTGTAGATGCACTTAAACACTATAAAATACATACGCATTACGTCCCAAAATAAGTAACATATTAATTTTATATTTATCTTTCTACCTTTAATCATTTTTTTCAAATAAAAATGGATAACTGACCTATTATCGGTTCCCCATTGACTGGTCCCGGCCCGTGGAATTCATGTATTAACCCCACACTAGGCTACCATGCTAAAAAGTACTAATTTGGTTGTTATAGATGATTCCTTAATTATTTTATGTTTTCCAAACAAATTGTTTTTTCTTTTTTCATATTGTACATTTAAATTTGGGTAGGCGGGAGTATTTGATTTCGGAGGTGATATCTCCACAACAAAACTTCGCCATATATCTACAAGTATTGCATTGCTGTGTATACATCTTCGTAAAGCCTGAATTTGATGTGTGTGGTTAACTATTGTTGCATAACTTCACATTTTCAATCCTATTAGACTAGCCTTGTGCCAATGTAAAGTGGTGCTATGGTTTTTCCCAAATCTTTTTTTTAATGTTTTTTGGCAATTGTTGGGCCGTTTATAGTGATTTATAGCAATTTTTGGTGTTTTTTGGCGGTACTGGTGGTGCGAACGAGGAAAAGTTGGAGTGTTTGGTAACTTGGATATAAAGAAGGAAGAAGTGACACAATTTGATTGGCAGTGTTAAATCTTAAAATAGTGTGGGTAAATGCTTAGTTGGAATATTATGTTTGCAAACTTGGACAAAGTAGGTGAAAATAACCTTTGCTATTGATGGTGGATGTCATTACCAGAATCTTTCTTACAATCTAAGTCTTTTTTTTTTTTGTATTGAACTACTGATATTAATGGCTTGAGAAGTCGAAAACTTCTTATTCTATTAGTCCCTATTTCTCGGAGATGTTAAGCTTCTACTTTTGATTCTATAACGGTGCTAATATTAAATTGAAAAGCTAAGCCATGAAGGCTTTTTCTTTGTTTGGAAAGAATAAATGTAAGATTTGTTTTGCTCAGTTTTGCAAACATAAGCAGTTTTGCTCACTGGTTTTGTAGCGCAGCTCGTCATATGTTATGACAAGTGCATACACCATTTAATGAATACGTGGTTTTGATCACAATGTTCAAAGCCTAGTTAATTTTCTTTCGTTTTTGGATTATTTTGTTATTGTTTGGGTGTTAGTTTTACTTGTAAAAAAAAGAGAGAAAAACCGTCTTTGTATCTTGGTTTCTTGTTATATGAAATAAAAATACGATGTGCTCAGTTTGTGATTCTTTTTGGCTTTTGTAGTCAAGAAACCAAGAGAGCAAGTATCTGATGCAGAGGCATTAAGGGAGCTAGCTAACACATTGTTGGCTTCCATAAAGATGCATAGCACCGGAAGTTTAACTCCTTCAGTATTTGTGTCAAGTGTGATCACCGAATACGGGCAGAAGAGGGGTGGAAGAGGAATTAATGAATGTGTCCAGATTCTATGGAATGACATTGGTTTGCATGTTTCGCCACTTTTCATGATTCCTATGGGTTCTTGCACCATGTGAGTTCTTGAGCTTCACAGCAGCTTAACGATCTGTAATATTTTCAGTGCTTTTTGTGTTGATTGGTTCTATATTTATAACTATACTTAATTCTCACTGAAGGCTGGGACACATGAAGCATGGACCTATACCCCTAAAGGTCTACACTTCACGGAAACGCCCAAGGTCATCCGTCAAGGTAGAAAAGGTGAAGCCAGAGAAGGTATGTGTATGTTAAGGCTTCTTTTATTGTGGAGTAACTGTTTCTATGTATTTTAATCGGCAACCCTTTGTTTTTATGGTTTTATTTTTTTTTTGTTTAGCATTGTCAAATATCAACATTTATACGATAATTTATAATATATACTTCTGTTTTTTACAGCTTGACAGTGCCATCTCTAAGGAGAAGTCTGAAACTGATAAGACTATTGCCACAATGTTTGATGTTCTTAAGCGCAACACAAATGTTTGTCTTGAAAACCTCATTATAAATAGGTTATCATTTGGGCAAACTGTGGAAAATCTGTTTGCTTTGTCCTTTCTGGTAAAAGATGGGAGAGTTGTAATAGTTGTCGATGAAAAAGGCTCTCATCATGTTTGTATGTCACTCTTCATAACTATTTAAAGAGTACTAGATTTTTATCTTCTTTTTTTTTTCTGCATATTTCTTGTCTTTACTTTTGTAACCAGCATTTTTGTATTCAGCACCAAGGAATGCTCCTGCATCTGGCAGTATAATGTCGGGACAGGTGGCATACTCTCACTTCGTCTTTATGTTTGGCTTTAATGACTGGAAGGTACATTATCTTTGATTAACGTGTATTTAGTTAATCTTCTATTGCTCAAAGCTCCTAAGTTCTAATATTTTCAATTGGCGGGTCACATTTATATGATTAAGAAAGAAAACAAGATTTTATTCTAGTTTCCGTTTACTTGATGTGGGATAAATTAAAATTGGAGCTACAAACTGAAGAAAAGCAACTAAACGTATTATGATGTGCAAAAGTGCAGTTGATGAAGGATTTAGTGGCTGAAGGTTCTGAGTTGATGCCTCATAGGAGCATACAGAATCGTTGTGGTGCTTCTCAATCCGATACGCTAATTCACACAGTACATGAGCTACAAGTGCCGCCCCAAAAACGCAGCAACAAATCAAGTGAAGCCTGACAGTAGTGGGTCTCAGACTCTCAGTAAGATGTGGTTTTGGTGCCTTTGTACAGAGGTCACAACTTAGTAAGAGGCGTTAGATTTTTTGGTTTTTGCAGATAAGTAGATGTTGATATGCTAGCCTATTTTAGCTGTTATATATGTGCTACAAATTTAACCATATTGCTTCAGATTTATATCTGAGCATATATTTTGTTGCCAATAGTATCTGTTTCATGTATCCATCTTATTTCATTTAATGGATATCACTAGTCACCATAGGAAGAGGATATGCCCGAAACAACTGTTCTCCGAGGACCGAGGGTGCACCCACTGGTCCGAGTTCTTATCAATCTCCACCGTAGTATGTTAAGACATTAAAAATACTAGTTTGGTTTGGATTGTAGGCTCCCCTGTTTAACTTTCCTAGTCAAAGGTCAAACCTTTGTTCTTGATCTTCACATGTTCATTTCTGCTGTGTTCTCCCCTTTTTTTTTAAAAGAAATGAAATGATTGGAAAAGAAGAGATCCTTCTAAATCATCCCATATTTGGGAAGAAAGTTTGGTGAACAAAATCAATTAATAAATCCATCCATTTCATTTCATTTCATTTCTTTTCCTTCTGTTAAAAAAACGTAAGAACACAAATTGTTTTGAAATCATTTGTATTCCTTTCCTTTCTTCCCTAAAATAAACTCAAGAACTCACCGTTCACTTCAAACGCCAAGATTTTTGGCAACATTTTCATTCACAACCCAACGAAAACACACTATTTATTAATAAACTAACTTATCTCTTTTGTACCTACCCAACCCAACTAAACCCAATTTTTACACTTGCAATAACAACCCAAGCAAATCTATTTTCCTAACCTGAAAAAATAATAATTGCATTACTAGAACATATAAACTACATAATTATCCATCAATTTGTTTTTTAAGGGGGTTTGAGAATTTCTATTGCAAAGTTATGCGTTATTGGTCATATAACTTGAGAGGTCTGGAATTCGTTGAGTAGAGAATTGAAGAGGTTGTTCATCATCTTTTTTGTTGTCGGTTTATAGGTCGGTCATTTAAAAATCCATATGGATAAAAGTGTCTCGTTCATTCTCAACGATCATAGTATGCATGATGATGCATGCAATCATAATCATAAGGTAAGTGTCTTGTTGCCGCATTCTTTTTCAGTATTTTGTGAGGTTTTGAGGGTTTTCTGTGACGGAAAATTGATTTGAAATTGGAAAATAAAGAACTGCGTTTTTTAGTATTTTGTGAGGTTAAGCACTTGACAATCCTTTGGATCTTCAAGATTGAAGAAATAATTTCAAATCCTATGTTGATAATAAGAAATTAAAAGAAAATGAGAATAGAGAATGAGAAGTGTTATGAAAATGTATTAATATTGTAGTATATAAATAGAGAATGAAAATTTATGTATTTAAAAAGTCATGTATTTTATTTTATTAAAATAAGTTCAATTGTATATAAATTAAATTATAAATTGAAAAGGTAAAAAAGAAAACAAAAATGCACTAAAAGTCGGTTGCATGAAAATAAGATTCCACGTCAAAAAAATTTATTCACAAACATTGGTTGGTGCATCCACCAAGTCGATTGCATGAATTCTTTTAATATATTTTTTTCCAACTTTTTTGCCGACCGACTATACATTTTTTGTCCGATGGGGAAGGTCTTATACGACGTGTGTGTGTGGCTGGGCAACAAAAGAGTCCATGCTCGATACGATGGCATCTCCACGGGGAAATCAACAAACCAAGCTTTGACCACCACACAAATAGCCAAATACGCACCGATCCACGTCCTGAGTCAGCGGACCAGCTCCCGCCGTTTCGCCTAGAGAATTCAAGGGCAAATTTTATGCGTTATGGATATTTTTGTTTAGGAATTACGAGTATTAGTAATGCTTAAGGAGTTAAGGACGTTTACACATTCTCTTAGTCTTATCCAAAACTTTATCTAAGGCTACAAATAAGTCGAACTATTATCGTGTTACTTGAATACTAATTAGATTTATGTTTCATATTAACACACGAGACGGCTTTAAACGTTATTTGAAGTAAACTCTAAAACTTTGATATATACAAAGTTGAGAATAATGATATGCTATTATTATTATGCATCTTTATTATTAGATATCAAATATAAAATTCAACCACATAAACGAATTTAAATAAAGACACATTTCATGGTACGTGTCCATACTTATTGTATAGGGGTTATAATAAAGAATACAGATTAAGTGGAATAAAAAATAGTTTCTATTAAATAAATAAGCTCGAAACATAAAATTAATGAAGGTTGTGGTTGCTAAGATGAACCGAGGTTCAAAACGTACTCTCTCAGTATTTCACTATTTTGCATTTTTGCTCAAAGGAGAGGTTTGTTGTTTTGGGCCGACTGGCCTATGTTGTTATTTTCAAAAGATAGTCTTTTACTTTTTCAAAAGAAAATACCATATATGGAGACATTATTATTTTTATAAGAGAAAATAACATTAGTAGCCAAATTTGGTCAAGATTATACCAAAATAGCCAAGTTTTTTTGGATTATCACAAAATAGCCATCAAAATCGCAACCAACAGCCAAAA